>CAUYQG010002186.1:0-17698 GCA_963574415.1 Tarsius wallacei
TTTCTCCTTTGGTTTGTTCTGTGAGAGAGGAACCAGTTGGCAGCTTCCAAATAGCCTTCTCAAAACTCCTCTGTTATTATTTTTTAAAGAAAAAATATATGCACTTCACAGCAACTTGGATGGATTTGGAGTCGATCATACTCAGTGATCTATCACACCTGAAACAAAGAATAGAGTACCATATGTTCTCACTCATAAGTGAAACTTGAACAATTATAATACTATAAGAAAGCATTTGGCAGTAATGGGAAACTGTCAGGGGAGGGAGGGTGGGATTGGCAGTTGAGGGAAACTGTTAGGGGAAGGAAGGACATACCTCATCAACAAGGGAAACTGCTAGGGGAGGGAAGGACATACCTCATAATCAATGTTTGTATACCTAACCCTGAATTTTACCCCACATCTTTATAATAAAACATAATAATAAAATAAACAAATAAATAAAAATAAAGAGTGTTATAGCAGGGAGGAAAAAAAAGGATATTTTTAATCATAGTAAAGAAAGAAAATTCAAATAAACTTTCAAAGGATATGATACCTAAGCTAAGTAGTAAATAGTTGGTTGATTTTATCAAGGCGGAGAAATAATTTAATAAAAATTTGAGTTTGATTTAGGTACATTTGTTTCAAATTCTGGTTCTATGATTTTCTTGTTCAATAAAGGCTTAAACATGAAGAACCTCAGGTTAATCATCTGTAAAATGGGAAAGATATTTTCTCCCATCAACCTAGATTATAACAGACCTAAATGACTAAGAATGTTGTTGAGCAAATCAGAACACAAATATACCCACTTTATTGAGATACATGGACTGATCTACAACAGACAGAGGTGGTTGGATCTATATAAGAAAGTACATGCTCTTTGTCACGTTGACACACACATTCATGTGGGATTCATGGAAAAATAACAAAGGCTAATCTTAGAATGCAAACAGATCAAAACAATGACTGACATATAAGATCTGACAGTTAGTGTCATGAACCATCCTAGAAAAAGTGCTGCATACCTTATCGCTGAATATTACTACATTTACCTTCGAAGTACTCCCCTTAGGAAGCTATGCACAGACACCAGTGCCCAGTCCACCCATCAAAGCATTTTGAAACACCTTTTCTGTAATGGCCATCAGAGTTATCATTATCTGTTGAAGTCTGACAATTAAGTCACGAACCTGCCACCATGTGCTTACGCCAGCAGCACTGTACAAATAATTGTATTGGAACACCCTACCTACTTACCTGATCTGACCCTCCGTGACTTTTTTCTTCACCTGAAGACAAAGGAAATATTGAAAAGAAGGCGTTTGATGACATTCAGGACATCAAGGGCAATACAATGACAGTTGTGATGGCCATTCCAGAAAAGAGTTCCAAAATTGCTTTGACAGGCAGACTGGTGTCAGTGCATAACTTCTCAAGGGGAGTACTTCGAAGGTGACTATAGTGATATTTAGCAATGAGGCATGTAGCACTTTTTCTAGGATGAGTTCATGAACTTAATTTTCAGACCTTGTATTCAGGCACACAGAAATGCACATTTTCTCGGATCACTCCAGTTCTCAGGGCCATCAGTCAAACATCCCAAAACTTCCTTCATAGCAGTTACCCCAAGAGTACCTTTTATATCTTGCTTTCTTCCCAGTAAGAACCTTCCCTTCAACTCTGGCATTGGGTATACCAGCTCCTTTCGCTCTCTGCTATTCCCTGACATTTTCTGTTCTTCTATTGTGCTCATGCTGGGTAGTAGTGAATGTCTCACTTCATGGTCCCAACAAAGAGGAGAAGCCTGAATCAAAGAATAGGAGTCAATTAAAGGAGGTAGGTGGGTGAGAGTGAGAGAAAAGAATAGAAGAAGAGATGTGGCCCATGGGTAGGAGACACAATGTGGAAAAAAAATGTATGACCCCTGCATCTCAACCAGTCTATCTTTCTTTCTCTTTCAAGGTCTTCGAGGCCAGAAAAATCAAGAATGAGCCACTCAATCCTGATTCAAAATGGAAACACCACTAGAGTTCTTTTAAATATTTAGATGCCCTCAATAATGATGTTTATGAAGATAAGGTTTAAGTGCATAAAAAAAATATGTATAAGGTTGAAATACAGCTCTCTCTCTCTCTCTCTCTCTCTCTCTCTCTCTCTCTCTCTCTCTATGCATATACACACACATCAGCTACTAATTCTAGGGAGTGTGGTGTTAGAGGTGCTTTTAACAATTTTTTTTAGTTTGATATTTTCTAAATGCCATGATTGCATCTACAACTTTTATAATTTGAAAAAATATTATCTTTTTTTTCTAAAAGAGTGTTTACTCAGGAGTCTCTAAATCCATTTGCAAGTTTCTTAAAAGGAAATCATTTGTGACCTGTAAATCAGGGTGAGGCACATAGTTACACTTCAGATGTGATCTTTAAAGACGAGACTTGGATCCAGAATGAACAGGCTGTGTCTGGCCCAAAGAAACCAGCCTGAGGGGGGAGGTAAGGGTGAAATCCAGCCTGTGCCTCGATTGCCAAGTCCTGTGTCCTTGGGAGGGATTGCTATAGCCCCAGACAAGGGATATGTGTTCTGAACCGGTCTCCTGAAGGAGGCATAATTGGACAATTTGTCTGCCAAATGAGGTGCCTCTGGTGATGTGCATGAAGGCACTTGCCTATGTGAGGGGAATTCCAGGCCCTTTCTGACATGAACTGTCTGGTTCTATTCATTGTTTGTATCACTAAACACCAACAGCTCAGGAGCTCTCCATCTGTATTTCCTGTTCTCACATTCCACCTATATGGATCCATCAGAAAGTTGCCCAGGCAAACACTTACTTAGGCAAGCAGAAGAATAATTTACTTTACAGAAGAATGGCAGAAAGTAAGCCTTTAAAATGAACATTTTGCTAAATATACTGATCATATACTTGGTACCTGGCATTTTGCAGTTATTTTGCATCACCTAATCTTCATATTAGCTCTAGAAGGTTGATAGTTGTCTCTTTCTTAATCTCTCGATAATACGTGAAAAACAAGGAACAGAAAGACAAAATCGCTTTCCTGGTGACGTAGTGAATTATAGAGCTTGGTTTAGAATCCAGGTTGTTGCTTCTGTTGGGGGTGCATGTATCAGGACAGGGTGTGGAGATGAGGTGGAAGTTGTGAAGGATAGAAGAGGGTGGTCTGCTGCTGGGAAGGTCCAAGGCTACTTATGCCCAACTAAGGAAAAGAGGCTTTAAAGTATTACCATTGTGGTCTGCGGCCAAAGATTGAAATAATAACAATGTATTATTTTACCTTATACTGTTTTCTTTCTGATTATGTGGCTTTTATTTTAGTAGCCTATAGCAGGATTAGATGCCAATTAGACATTTTTATATCTCTTTGCCTAATACTATTCTAATAACATATATATGCTGTATATTCCGTTATATGTGTATATATGGCTATATGTGTATATATATGTCATTGTTTTTAAGATTATTTTGGGAAAGTCTATTCTAAAGTTTCTTTAGAAATTACAGAATCCAGTCTCTTCAATTGCAATAAGAAAATTGAAGTTCAGAGAGCTTTAACAAAGTATCCAAAAGAACACTATCCTTCAGCTAATTAGGAACAGATTTCATCTTGAGATGTTGCCGACTGCTACAACTGCCTCCAAATTCAAAGTTGACTTAATGGTCACTAAGGAGCAGGACTGCTTCATACACGAATGATGTTTGTATTCCTACCTATTCTAATGCCTCATATTTCTGTAACTTTATGTAAACGTTTTGTAATAGACTATTCTTGATTATGTGGCTGATGATGATTAGGAGTTAGAAATTGAGTCATTTAAGTGACCTGTTTATCAGTGCATTTGCTTTCCTTTACATCATGGCGATTCCTATTTGAACTGTAGCTTTTAAAGACAGTCTGTCTCTAAATAAGACAAGCAAGAAACTCCCCTCCACCCAAAAAAGCTATCCCTTCAATCTTGCTTTAATGTAAGTAGCTTTATCCTCTAATGCCTTGACCCTACTCTAGCTTGTATTTTTGTACCTTAACACATACCAGAGCTTCTCCTTGGGACCAAAACCAAAGTAAGAAGCTGAGTTTCCTCTATATTTGAAGTGTGTGGACCAAACAAAAGAAGAGAATAGCTCACAGAGATGCTAATTTGCTCACATAGACATCTTGGAACCTGTTCCACCAAGTGGTTTTAAGGTATGAAAGAGGAAGACAAATATCTCTGAGAGGATCTCTAGAGTATCAATATGATTATGATTAGAAAAGGCACACTCAACTGTTTGCTTCAGGTTCCTCATTTATAAAACTAGGGCTAATAATATTACTAACATAATATGATAGTTATGGCTATTGCTGACATTAAGCAAGGCAATTAAAGCACTTAGCAATTAGTTACCATGTAATAGACAATTTAGAAAGCCCTCGTAAGCACTGTCTGTAACTTGCATTTCTTATTTAACAGTATGTCTTAGAAATTTTTATGCATCAAAACATATAAATCTAACTCATTATTCTTAAACTATGCATCAGAACATATAAATATTACTCATAATTTTGAACTGTCATATTCAATGACAAATTTATCATGAGTTAAACTATGACATGTTCAATAACAAATCTGTCATTCCATTGTTGATCACTCCAAATGTTTAGAATTGTTCCTAATTTAAAACAATCAGCCGGGCTTGGTGGCTCAACCTGTAATCCCAGCACTTTGGGAGGCCGAGGTGAGTGGATTGCCTGAGCCCGCGGATTCGAGAGCCACCCAGGCAACTTGGTGAGACCTCGTCTTTACAATAAATCAAAAATTAGCCAGGTGTGGTAGTGCACGCCGGTAGTTCCAGCTACTTGGAAGGCTGAGGCGGAAGGATTGCCAGAGCCCAGCAGGTTGAGGCTGCAGTGGCGGGGAGCATGCCACTGCACTCCAGTCTGGGTGACAGAGTGAGACTGCAACTCAAAAAAAAAAAAAAACAACGACCAGTTGGTGCACATAATCTAACATTTTCAAGTTAAATACCTATACGTGGAATTTCTGGGTCAAAGAATATGAACATGATTCTTAGTAATATTGTCTAGTTGGTGTTCCAACTAATATCTGAGGATGCCATTCTTAATCATATCATTGGCATGTTCACAAGACCTGGACATTATTAACCTAATGGATAAAAAATGTTTATTGTTCTACAGTCCCTGATCTTGTTTTTGTGGGTCTTTTTAAAAAGTGTCATCTTTTTTATTCATTATAAAAGCAATGGATGGTTATCCCAGAGAAAATTTTAAAAAACACTATCAAGAGAATATTAAAAACATTCAGTAACCAAATTTTTTGAGGCCTTCCATATGCAGGGCTAAATATCTTGTGTAGCAAAAACAGGTGTGTAGACCTGTGAGCAAAAAATAAAATAAAATAAAAACATTCATAATTCTGTCTGCCAACATCATTGACATTTTCATGTTTATTATGTCATAATATGCATGCAGTAAAATTCACTCTTATTAATGACAATTTCTGTGAGTTTTTACAAATATATGCAATCATTTAACCACCACAAAGAAAATCAAGATATAAAATTGTATCATCATAACAAAAATTTCCTTCATGCTACTTTGTTATCAATTTTTTCCCCAACTTCAGACTCCTGGCAACCACTGATCTAGTCTTTGCTTACATTTGTGCCTTTTTAAGAATGTCATAAAATGAAATTAAAATGTATGTAGAATTTTGAGTCTGGTTTCTTTCATTAGGGTGTAGTACATTTAAGGTTCATTCATGTATATTTGTGTAACAGTACTTTATTTCTTTCATTGCTGAGTACAGTTTAATTGTGTGGATCAAACAACATTTGTATATTCATTTTTCAGGTGAGGGACAATGAGGGTGTTTATAGTTTTGCATAACTACAAATAAAACTTTCATAAATATTTACATGCAGATTTTTGTGTGAACTTACATTATCATTTTGAATGGGTGAGAAACCTAGAACAAGATTGCTGTGTCATAGGTTAAGTTTAAACTTGTAAGAAATTGCAAACTATTTTCTAAAGCGCCTGTTAAGATTTTTTTACTGCCACCTAGAAACCTAAGCTCTGAGAAGAAGACAGAAGTTTCAGTTGCTATGGATGCTGTTCAGAGCTTAGCGTCGTAGATGTATATTAGCTTTTTAAAAACTGCCAAGTTCATTTACAAAGTAGTTGTACCATTTGACATTCACACCATCATTGTACAACAGTTCCAGTTTCTCCACATCCTTCATCAGCACGTGGTATGGCCAAGCTGTATTAACTTTAGCCGTTCTAATAAATGAATAGTGGTATCTCAGTATAGTATTAATTTAGATTTCCCTAAATATGAATTATGTTGAGTATCTTTTTTGGTGCTTATTTTCCAGTCATGTTTCTTTTTTTTTGCTCACTTAAAAAATTTAGTTAGTTGTTCTAATATTACTGAGCCTTGAGAGTTCTTTGTAAATTCTGAATACAGGGGCCTTAGCAGCTATGTGACAAGCAAATATTAGGCTTCAATCTATGGCATGCCTTTCAGTGCTCTTAGTGGTATATTTTGAAGAGTAGAAATTCTTCATTTTGATAAAACTCAAATTATTAAAAACTTACCTGTGGAGACTTGACTTTTGGTGTCATATCTACAAAATTTTGCCTAGACCATGGTCACAGAGATTTGCTTCTGTGTTTTCTTCAAGGAGTTTCATTTTGGGAGGTTTTTACATTAAGCCAATGATTTATTTTGAGCTAATATTCTTATACAGAGTGAGGTATGGTTTGGGTTCATTAACTTTTTTTTTAGTGAGACTATCCAATTGTTTCAGTATTATGTCTTGAAAAATTATCCTTTATCCATTAAAATGTGTATGTACTTTTGTAGAAAATCAACAGATTGTAAATGTGTGGGTCTATTTTTTTGACATTCTAGGTCTTCCATTGGGCTTTGTTCTATTCTTTCTCCAATATCACAAAATAGTCTTATTATTTATGCCTTTTAAAAATATTTGTATTAGGCCAGGAGCAGTGGCTCACACCTATAATCCTAGCACTTTGGGAGGCTGAGGTGAGAGGATAACCTGAACCCATGAGTTTGAAACCAGCTTGGGTAACTCAGCGAGACCCAGCCTGGGCAACTCAGCGAGACCTCATCTCTACATTAAATCAAGAAAAATTAGCCAGATGTGATGATGCATGCCTGTAGTTCCAGCTACTTGGAAGACTGAGGCAGAAGGATCGCCTGAACCCAGCAGGTCGAGGCTGCGGTGGCTGTGAGCATGCCAATGCACACCAGCCTAGACAACAGCATGAGACTCCGACTCAAAAAAAAAAAAATTGTATTGATTGCCATAGGGCTCACAATATACTCTTTAATTATACAGAATCTACTTTCCTTTTTTTTTTTTTTTTTTTTAGTCAGAGTCTCACTCTGTTGCCCAGACTAGAGTGCAGTGGCACGCTCCCGGCCACCACAGCCTCAACCTGCCGGGCTCCGGCGATCTTTCCGCCTCAGCCTTCCAAGTAGCTGGAACTACAGGTGCGCGCTACCACGCCTGGCTAATTTTTTTGATTGATTGTAGAGAGGCAGGTCTCGAACCCGCGGGCTTAGGCAATTCACTCACCTCGGCCTCCCAAAGCACGGGATTATAGGCTGAGCCACTGAGCCCAGCCCAGAATCTATTTTCAAGTAATATTGTGCTGTTTTACATGTTGTATAAAGACCTTCCAACAGTATACTCCTAATTTCTCCCTTTCATATTTTGTGCTATATTTGCCATATTTAATTTTAAATATGCTGCCATCCCACATAATATGTTGCTAGTATTTTTGCTTGAGATCTTGGATTGACAAGGTGATCCAGAATGAGAAAAAAATTTTTTATCATGATAATATGTTGGCATTCCAGAACTGTTTATCCAGCAATATCTTGTCCTAATTTGGTGGGAGGAGGAGCTGTGAACTATTACTCTCAGATAATTCACAACCTGATTGAAGAGGCTGCATCAGGTATTCTTCAATTGAATGCTGCTTAGGTCAGTTGACCTGAATTGGTCCTTTCGGTCTTTATAACCTGGATGGAAAAAAAATAGTCGGAAATGCAGCTGATCAGTTACTCCTCCTCTACTTGCAGTGACTGTGTCCTGTTAATGTGTATCTTTTATTTTTCTCATAAAATTATTTCCTTTCCACTCTTCTGATGCATTGTTCCTTCTTGACTCACTCTCCTGAACTTTATATCTGGCCTGAGGCATATGCTCCTACTTAACAAAGGCATATAGGTAGATTTCTCAAGTTCTTTGCCCCCTTTCTTGCAAAGGGAGACAGCAGGCTGTGCAACCTATGTTGAGACCTGAGGGAGAACACCAAGTAGTGGCAGGAGATGGGTGCGAGAGTGTGACAGAAGGACAGTCATAGGGGTGTTCACAGACTCAACCTATGGTAGGTACAAGGATGGTTGGACTGACTCTGAGAAATGTAACCCCAAGGTGCTTATGGTCTATGACTAATTTCATATACATTTGTCAGAGTGATTTGTCCAACTTTGGGCAAGCTGTCTGCATTAGTCTTGCAGTGTTACCGAGGAATTCTTTGTCAAGCATCACAATATGTGTGTCTGCCTTGTGAAGTCCAAGTTCTCTTAACTGTGTATCTAGGATGCACATTTCCTAAGAGGAGGTTCCTCAGTTTTGTGAGATACAGGTGTACTAAATAGCAGGGTCTTCCATTTCATATCCAAGTCAATGGCACCAGTCCAGCTTTCTGACTGAAAACATAAAATATCATCCCCTTGGAGAGTTGACTTTGTTCCATGTGGTTCTCGTGTTTATGAAGATATGAACCCTAGATTTCAACTAGTTTTTCTCTACTTTTCGACAGCCCAAAGAATGTAAATTGAAGCTTAATCCCTTCCTCACATTTTATTTCATTCGTCTTTCCAAGCACCAGTACGTCCATCCTCCCTGCTGCCATCTAGTCAAATAATACAAAATTCTCTCATTCTGTTATTCAACATCCAATCTCTGATAGTATGATTAAGGAATGCCACATTGATCAGACATTAAACATGATAGAAGAAGCCTCCAGAAAGAAATACAATTGACCCTTGAACAGCACGGGTTTGAACTGTGCAGGTCCATTCATATGGGAATTTTCTTCCACCTCTGTCACCCTGAGACCGCAAGACCAATCCCTCCTCTTCCTTCCCCTCCTCGGCCTACTCAATGTGAAGATGACGAACACGAAGACCTTCATGATGGTCCACTTAATGAATAGTTGTGAGGTAAATGCAGGACATATGCCCTAATCCCTCTTCCCTGCTGATGACTGTTCCCTGACGGGGAGGATGGCTCTTGGTCAAGGCCATCTGTGCCAGGCCAAAATGCCCTTAGAGAAATGCACAACTGCATTGTTTCTGCTTCTTTGCACATAATGCTCTTGTTTGCATCTTGCTCCCGTCCACATGCTGGGGGGGGGGGGGGAGGGTATAGAATCTCTCCTCATGTCTATTGGGGTGCAGAGAGCTTTGTACAGCCAACTGCCATCGGTTTCCTCCTGTAAGTAGCAATAAACCCATATCTTTGCAAAACTGTCTTTTGCATGATTTCTTCAAAACAGGGAAACATTATGAGACAGGAGATAGCTAGAAAAAGGCTAGGCAGACAGACAGATAGCTAGAGAAAGGTTAGGCAGACAGACAGGCGGGTCCTCTGGTAACAATGTAGTGAATTCTTGGCAGGCCTCTCAGGTTCAGCATTGGTAAACAAGCTCCCTGCTGGTAAACAAGCTCCCTGTGAGCCTCTCAAGCTAAAGCTAAAGTCCTCACTGCTGGGATTGAAAAGCAACCAATCGGCTCACCATTAGGTCCCTACCTTAATGCTGGCCAATAAGGACAGTTATAGCTCATAACTAGTGCTAGCCAATCAGCTTGGACTTAGGGCTATATAAGCACAAGGTTTTCAGCTCCAGACGGGCAACCCCTTCGGGTCCCCTCCTGCTGTGGGAGCTCTTCTGTCCTCAGTAAATCCTGCTTTCTCACCTTCTGGTTGTCCTTCATTCTTCCTGCGCATGAGA
Source organism: Tarsius wallacei (assembly GCA_963574415.1). Taxonomy (NCBI): domain Eukaryota; kingdom Metazoa; phylum Chordata; class Mammalia; order Primates; family Tarsiidae; genus Tarsius; species Tarsius wallacei. The sequence continues at coordinate 10,059 of CAUYQG010002186.1, forward strand.
CAAGAACCTTGACCCTGAAGAGCTGCAACCTGAAGAGCCGAAGAGCTGCAGGGGATCATCGCAGTTGAAAAGTCATGCACCCCAGAGGCTGGTTTGCCAGCTGACAGAGCCAGCTGAACCAGGAGAGCTGCCGGAGAAAGGCGAGACTCCGAAGCTGAGGCACCCAGGGGGCTAGGCTTGCCAGCCTACCAAACCAGCAACACTCTCAGGACTTGGCTTGCCAGCCCGTTAGAGCCAACACCCTGGGGGCTAGGCTTGCTAGCCCATTAGAGCCAATACTCTGGGGGCTAGGTTTGCCAGTCCCCACCCCTTTAGAGCTGACACTTGTTGGACTAGGCTTACCAGTCCCTCCACGACCTGCTCTGGGGCTTGGCTGGCTGACCCATTGAGCTGACACTCTTGAAGCCCAGGCTGACCTGAAAAATCCACATCAATTATATGAGTGCCCTGTCTAATCTGGGGCTGCTGTGATACAATAGTAAATACATTTTCTCTTCCTTGTGATTTTCTTAATAACATTTTCTTTACTCTAGGTTTGCTTTATTGCAATAATACAATATATAATACATATAGCATAAAATATGTGTTAATATACTGTCTATGTTATCAGTGAGGTTTCCAGTTAAGAGTAGGCTATTTGTAGTTAAGTTTTAGGGGAGTTACAAATTATATACAGATTTTCAACCGTGTAGAGGTCAGCGGCCCCAACCCCTACATTGTTCAGGGGTCAATTGTTTAAGAAAGAAAAATCTAGCTTTGAAACTAATCAAGTATATGTCTAATCCATGTTAGCAAATTCAGAGAGAGGAGGCAGACTTGTTTTACTCAGAAAATGTTGCCTCCTGTGCCCATCTTTCCAGTCCCAAAAAAACCTTCTTCCTCTGGGAGTCCAGGATGGCCCATAGAGGCAACAACTGGTGGTGGAGAAGTTGGGGCTTTTCCAGGAGACTCCAGAGAAAAATAGACCCTGTAGTTGAAGGAGAGTTATTTAAAGCAACAAATCCAGGTGAGACATGAAGCAATGATGCAAGACCTAGTAAAGAGTCTAAGTAAGAGTAAGTAATCAAGGACAAGTAATAATTCACAATCAAACCCAGATCAAAAGCGAACAGGATGTTAATCAGTTATTTAGGAGATTGATAGTATTTTAGGTTTAATTCTATGAGCTAAATGAATATAGATTAGGGGATGGCTGGTCAGATTGAAGGCTCAAAACTAGGATAAAGAACATGGCTTTTGTATTCAAGGTCATTTTATGCTTGAATATTCCAGGAGGACATTTTTGTTCTATCAGTTCCAGGACAGCAGAGGTATCTCTAAGGCTCCTGGATGGAGGGTTTGCAGGACTCTCTCTCTGTAGTTCTTCAGGTCCTATCCTAGACCAGAAAAAGTAGTCACAGTGGGCTTGTTCCCTGAAGTTCAGAGTCATGATTATTATTTCTCACTTCTAGTAAGTCTTCTCATACTAACTCTTTTCTTTTTTCTTATTGAGTTGAGGTCTCACTCCGTAGCCCAGGCCGGAGTGCAGTGGCATGCTCACGGTCACTCCTGCGTCAACCTACTGGACTCAGGCGATCGATCCTTCTGCCTCAGCCTTCCAAGCAGTCAGAACCACAGGCACACACTACCAGGCCCAGTTAATTTTTTTGATTTATTGTAGAGAAGAAGTCTCGTCAAGTTACCCAGGCTGGTCTTAAACCTGTGAGCTCAGGCAATCCTCTCACCTTGGCCTCCCAAAGTGCTCAAATTATAGGCTTGAGCCACCACGCCCGGCCCATACTAACTCTTTCCTCTGTTTTCTACCACAGACTTTAATCTTGCCCTGTTTATTGGTTTTCCAGTTCAATTAATCTTGTTTATTACTCAGCTACAGTTATTTTGCATTTGCAACAATAGTCACTTAAAAGTGATATGTAAAAAGTTTAAAAATAACACTGAGGGTAAAAACTACTTGTGTATAAAGCAATCCATTTTTCAAGGCTCAAGGATAAAAAAAAGTTCAGACAGGATTGTGACAATGCCTTCAGGATAAAAACACTCTCACAGAGTTTTGTATGAGTTTTGATATATTAACTCTGCAACTTTGTAGTACTTTGGGGTTTATTTGTTTTAAATTTTTGTCTATATAGAAAGACATTAAGATAGACGATTCCTAAAGTGACTTTAAGCTCAGAATGGAAAATATGTTATTTTTGAAACATGAAATGAGGTATAAGATTTTAACTTCTGGACTACAAACAACCTATTCACAGTTCTTCCAAGGGGCTGAGTTTGAAACTTGTTGATCTTTGAGGTTTCACCAGCTTTTCTGATGCTTTGGGGGACATTGACATTATGGTTAAATTTAGCACCAAACACAAGCAGTCACTATTCACTTCCAAGGATCTACTGCTTGTGTTGCTGGGTAGGATGCGGTGTGAAGCTCCATGGGTTCTTTGGATAATAGATATGCTAACCATAATTAATTAATATGCTAACCATGAACTAAGGCGGGCTGATTACCATCTCTTCACCTTTGATTGGCTAATAGGGTGCGCTGCATTAGTAAATCCACATTCCAGATTGCTGGGGGGGGGGGGGGTCAGGTCGGCTTTGCCCATAAAAAAGATGGCTGAATGGTTACCCTATTTTAATTTAAAATACCTACAAGAAACTTACCTAGGTCGAACCTACGCTGAATAACCTGCCTCGCTTGGAATGAATTTATCTTTAAGCTATGTGTTAAAAACTTTTATAAAGAGGAATACCTTCTCCGCAGTCACTCTAGCCTGAAACACCTCTCGCTTGCCGTCTTGCGTCTCAGACTGGAAGGCTTCAAGGCTTTCAGCACCATGTTGGCAAATGGGCCTTTCTGCAACCCTCCTTCTCTGATAGAGTCCTGCTGAGCCACCATCTGTTTCTGCTCAGGTTGAAGACAACAAAAAAAGATACCAGCTGTGAGTCAAGAAGGTACTACTGAGGGAACCTTGCTACATTCACAGTATTAGACCTCGGAAGCCAGCCGAAGACAGGTGGAATCAAAGGAGGAAAGGCTAGGAAGAGAGCTGAGACCTAGAATTATCTAGAGAGAATGCAGAAGGAAGATTTCCACTCCTGTGTTCAGATGAGACAGTGTAACAACAGGTTTTGGAGACAGGCTCCCAGAACCTGACTCCTTGCTTTACCAAGAGTTCATCAGATCTCTGAAACATTGTGAGGGCAAAGGGGTAAACCTGATCTTGTCTTCTTCTGTTGATTCCATTCGAGACTAGCCTGTCCTTGTTTCTCCACCCAAAATCCAATATTCATTTTACTCTAGCATAAAAGTAAGGGAACTCAGTGATCAACACAGGGCTCCCCAGATTCCTAGGGAGGCCCCCTATGCATAACAACAGGACAGATTAAGGTGATATAAGTAAAAGGTCACCTGGGTCAGACAGCCTGCAAGTGAGTTAAAGGGAAAATTAAAAAAGAGAATTAATTTTGCTTTTATTAATGTATCCTTAAAAATAATGAGTCATGCACTAAAATTTCCTTTAAAAAATTATATCCTGTTGTTTGCAATTATAAAAAATGAAATTAAGTATCCAAAAGAGGGTTTTATTGAAGTAAAATATGGTATAGTCACATAATAGATTACTATGCAAATATTAAAAGTGCTTTAGAGGAATAACATGATAAATCGTTATAATTGATTCAGTAAAGGTTAAGGTCCTAAACAGAATACAGACTATACAATGTGTTTCTTTTATTCTTTTCTTTTCTTTGAGTCAGGGGTCTCACTCTGTCATCCAGGCTGGAGTGCAGTAGCATAATCACTGCTCACTGAAGCCTTGAACACCTGGGCTCCTGTAATCCTTCCCCTCAGCCTCCTGAGTAGCTAGGACTACAAGCACATGCAGTCACACCCAGTTATTTTTTTTTTATTTTTGTAGAGACAAGGTCTTACTACAGTGCCCAGGCTAGTTTTGAACTCCTGGGCTCAAGTGATCCTCCAACCTTGGCCTCTCAAAGTGCTGAAATTATAGCCACTGCACCTGGGCTATGTAATATGTTTCTTATTGGATAAATGAACAATTAAGCCCCACACACAAATACACTAGAGAGATATTTACTAATGTCAGATATGGTTTCCTTTGGACAATTGTGTTATAGTTGATTTTATACTCTTTGTGTTTTCTGTTTTTCCAAATTACCAGAGATAAGAGACTTTTCTGGTCTGTTTTGGGAAAAAATATCACTTTTAAAAAGCATATGTTTCACCTACTCTTAGGTGTTTCCGAAAAATAATAATATATTACACATACATATGTGTATGTGTGTTTGAGACAAAAAAGGGGAGTAATATAAGTGAAAAAACACATGATGCAAAATATTTAAAAGGGTATATGGGAGTTCCCTGTATTATTTTATCTGTGAGTTTGAATTTACTTCAAAATAAAAAGTGTAATTGCTTTAACAACAAAAAATAATAATAATAAGTAAACTAAAAAAAGAAATTTGCTGTCCAGAGCCAAAGGGAAATACAGGAGGGAAGAAAAGAAGGATGGAAGGAGAAAAGAGGAGAGGGGTGGAGGGGAGGGGAGAAAGGAAGGAAGGAAAGAAATTAGAAAGAGGTATACAGGGTAATGTAGGAGTTTGTGCTTTGGCTCTCTGATGGGACCTGCAGCGGTAGTGAACAGGGGCCCCAAGGCACAGTATAACAGACTGTTTGGACCAATGCTGGAAAACGTCACCTCCACTGAGGTCCACTACGGAACTCTTCTTTTTGAGCCCAAGTGTCCTTAATTGGGTCTTCAAGACTAAATAATGCATGTTTTCTCTGCTGATGACTGAATCACATTACTCATCCTGGATCTTGTTTCCCTGACAAATCCAGAAGTTTCTGGGCCAAGCCCAGCAGAAGGGGCTGCTGGAGACAAACAAGGGAGTATATATGATCAGTTTCTATAGCTCACTGTGGGGTAAATCCAGGACCTATGCTCCGCCCCACCATCCCCCACTGATGACTGCTCCCTGATAAGGAAGATGACCCTTGGCCAAGGCCATGTGTGCCCAGTCAAACTGTCCTTAAAGATGTGCACACCCTTGTACTCAAGGCAGTTACTAAGAGAGTAAATAAACATCTTTGCTTCTGCTTCTTTGCACGTAATGCTATTTTATGTCTTGCTCCCTTTCCCACACTGGGGATATATAATCTCTCCCCACGGCTCTTGGTGATGAAGAGACTCATTACTACTAACTCATGATTGTCATAATGTTTGGTTGCTTAGGGTTACTGCCCTGCGCCCACCCGCATTCCTTAATTATAAAACTGTGCTGACCCTCCCTGGAGCAATGAGTCACTGACCCCATGGTTGTGTTCGCATAGTTAGTAAAAAAGATTGTTATTCATTTCATGATCAATAGTTATAAAGTTATAAATACAATTATATGAACCTTGTAACCATAACTGGTACACTCTTTTGTTTTGTTATACCCATTGGCTAATGATGTATCACAATGAATAATGTTTTACTTTGTAGTAAGTTCCATTTATTCTTTTGCTTACAGTTACTAATAAACAAAAACTACAGGTTCCTGGTAATGGGTACCAAGAATATATGCAAACAATGAGTGCTTGCTACTGATGAAACGCAATTGTCATTGGAATCTTACAGAATGTTTTGTAACTTAGTTTGATGTTAACCAATAGCAAACTCCAAAGGTATTGCTTATAAATATAGATTGTAAAATCCAAGGAGCTGAGCTGGCCTTGCTATCTATAACTGGCTTATCTCCCTGAATTCCGAATTCAGAAGTAAATTTATTTCCTCCCAGTTCCCTGCCTCTTGGGTTTCAATGGCAAGCAAGAGAGAAGCTGTGTGTCCCACGGACCTCAGCATTGGGATGCAAAAAGCTTTGTACCGACCAGCCACCTTCGGTCGGTTCCTCTTATAAGTATTAATAAATTAATGTCTTTGCTATTAATGAATGAAATTTTACTTCTTTACTTCTTTACTTTTTTACTATTTTGATTTCTTCAAAATAGGTAAACATTATGCGGGTGCCCTCTCAATAGGTGTTTGATGAATCAGAGGCAATTTCTCTTTTTGTTATTCAGACATACTTTTCATAACTTTGCTTTCCTTACTTGCATGCTGTGTGACAAAGAACAGAGGGCCCCAGGGTGGGAAATGACAGAAACAGTGATTAGAGGATGCTTATACAGAGACATAGGTCCCCACAATCGCCCATCCTATCTTAGTATTAGGATAGACTTCTGGTGGGGCCTGTTGTCCCATGACAACATTTCTGATGGCTGCAGAGACAACAGGACTCAATGCAGCTTGACTCCTCTTCCTCAATAGACTTTTAAAAAACTGATTTGTGTTTCTTATCAACTGATATTAGAAAAGACATGACCAGCCGGGCTCGGTGGCTCAGCCTGTAATCCCATGCCTTGGGAGGCTGAGGTGAGTGGATTGCCTGAGCTCGCGGGTTTGAGACCTGCCTGGACAAATGAGACCTCATTTCTACAATAAATCAAAAAATCAGCCGGGCGTGGTAGCGCACGCCTGTAGTTCCGGCTACAAGGAAGGCTCGCCGGAGCCCAGGACACTGCACTCCAGTCTGGGCGACAGAGTGAGACTCCAACTCAAAAAAAAAAAAAAAGAAAAGACACGACCAATATATATATGAACACTGCAAAAACTCAAAAGTCATCTGAGAAATGAATATTAAAACCATATCAAGATATCATCAAGAATGGCTAAGTTTTTTCTTTTCTTAATGATTTTTTTTGAAAACTGTGAAGTGAAATTCTCAAATTGGTACACCATTTTGAAAAATAGTTTGGAACAGAATAACTAAAATAAAATATTTACTTACCTTTACATCCAGGAATTCCATTCACAGGTATACAGGCAGAAGAAACGCACGCATACGCAAAGACGTGTGTATAATACTCATAATGTACATAAATCTTACTCATAATGGCCTCAAACAACAATCAAGAGTAGACCCCCTCTCTCTATCTATAAGTTTATGTATATGTGTTTATGAAATTATCAATTAATGGATATTACATAGTAGTAAAAGTGAATAAACTACTGCTACAAAGCACAACATGAATGAAATTTTACTAACACCATTTGAAAATGGGAAGAATTTATATAATGTGGTAACCCCAAATCTGAGGGGGCTTGTACATAACATTTACCTATTCCAAAGAAGTCACCCAGAGGTCCAGCAGGGAGAAACACTGGTTTGTTAAACTTATGAGAAGGCACTGATGGCAGCAGGTCAGTGAGGAATTCGTGCCCCAGGACAGTACAGCAAACAGTTTTATCATTAAGCAAGTTTAATTATTCAGATTCCTATACTGCTGGGCATGGTGGCTTACGTCTGTAATCCTAGCACTTTGGGAGGCAGAGGTGAGAGGATTGCCTGAGCCCAGGGGTTCGAGACCATCCTGGACAACTTGGTGAGATCTTGTCCCTACAATAAATCAAAAATTAGCAGGGTGTGGTGGCAGGCATGCCTGTGGTTCCACCTACTTAGAAGGCTGAGGCTGAAGTTTCGTCTGAACCCAGCAGGTGGAGGCTGCAGTGGCCGAGAGCATGCCACTGCACCATAGCCCAGGTGACAGAGTGAGACTCCAACTCAAAAAAAAAATTCCT
>CAUYQG010002195.1:0-13286 GCA_963574415.1 Tarsius wallacei
GCTGCTCCTGGCCACCACAGCCTCGACCTGCTGGGCTCCGGCGATCCTTCTGCCTCAGCCTACCAAGTAGCTGGAACTACAGGCACGCGCTACCACACCCGGCTAATTTTTTGATTTATTGTAGAGATGAGGTCTCACCAAGTTGCCCAGGCGGGTCTCGAACCCGTGGGCTCAGGCAATCCACTCACCTCAGCCTCCCAAGGTGCGGGATTACAGGCTGAACCATAGAGCCCACCTGGACTTGAACAATTTTGAGTATAGTCTTAGGTAAAGACCACTGGAGCTCTCTGTTTCTTTCAAATAGCAATGTAATCTCTATTATTATGAACTTCATGTTTTTCTTTCTTAAAAATTCTGCCTATTTCTGTTATTTCATAGTATTCTTTAGTTTTTTTAATGCTAGCTTAGTCCTTTTAATTCATATTTTTAAAAATTCTTAATTTTCTTCTCAAATGATCTGTAATTATCTTAAATGTAGGGCAAACTGGGTAAAAGAAAGCAATAGAAGAATGAGAAACTCAGATCACAGAAGTGAAGTGAAGTGAAGGGAACCAAAGAGAATCAAAGTAGAGAAACACATTTAGTACTTACTTATGGGTGCCACAGGTGGACCTAAAAAACAAATTATATATCAGTGAATATTTGTTTGAAAGGAACAAATTTCCTTCTAGGGAGGTGTATTAGTGTAGAGAAGAAGCTTGTTAGTCACACAGCTCTCGGTTCTAATAATGGTTCTATGACTATGTATTTTTGGGCAAGTAGTTGGCCTCAGTTCTTATCCCTTAAAAAAGGGTTAGTGGAGTTACTCTAAGGATTAAATAGAATAATGTAATTAAGGTACCTATATAGTTCTATAAGAGGTGCAAAGTAAATATATTTCTGAAATTAAGTAAATGTAAGCTTCCCTCACAAGGAGAAGCTAGATGAGCAGAAGACAAAGGAAACTGGAAATTATGTGTCTCAGGTTGTTACATACAGTTAAGTCAGCAGGGCAGGGACAGATTCCTAGGCCTTTTAGAAAACAATAAGAACAACAACAGAAAATAGTAGAAAAACAAACTGAACTTACCACTTGGCATTGAAGTTGGGCCAGCTGAAAAACAGAGAGGTATCTTAGCAATCTTTTTTTCTTCCACTATTTTTTTCCTTTTGTTTAGAGAGTTTCTTCTGATAGGTCATAGTAATAATAGGGCAAACTTTCCCTTTGGTATTTATTTACTTTTTTTTTGAGTTGGAGTCTCACTCTATCACCCAGGCTGAGTGTAGTGGCGCACTCATGGCCACCCCAGCATTGACCTGCTGGACTCCAGTGATCCTTCCGCCTCAGCCTTCCAAGTAGCCAGAACTACAGGTACATGCTACCACTTCTTGCTAATTTTTTATTTATTGTAGAGACGAGGTCTCGCCATGTTGCCCAGGCTGGTCTCGAACCCGCAGGCTCAGTCAATCCACTTGCCTTGGCTTCCCAAAGTGCTAGGATTGCAGGTTGAGCCACTGAACCCAGCCTATTTATTTACTTTTAATGTGAATAAACAGAAACTGAACTTATCAAAAAAAAAAAAAAGAATAACTTCATGGGAATTTTGATAATGGGAAGTTAAGTGGTTAAAGTAGTATGCATCCCATGCCCAGAAATCTTAGCTCTGCCAGGGAAAGGAGAGATTCTAGGACCTCACAGTGGTGAAAGTGTAGACTTAAGAATGGATCCAGCTGGTAAATAGACCAGAGAAGATTGTTACCTCCTTTTACTTTCTTCCTTGTTCAAATTGTTTTTCAATTTGTGAAGTCCCTTGTAACATATCACTTTGAACTGCTCCATATTTTTAAAGTAATCAGTAAAGTTTGATTTTTTAAATGCAATTATTTAAAAGCTGAGAGAATTGTAAGTAATGTAAAAGCAAAGCATCAAGAAAATATCAACTTCAAGCCCTTAAAAATCCCTGTATATCCAGGGAATTTTCCTGAGATATCTTAGAATTTAAATGTGGAAAAATAGAACAGGTAGGGCAGGATATCTGAATGAAAAAGGACTATCGAAAATTCATATATATATATTTACCCCTTTATCTCCTTTCATTTAAAATTTTTTTGTAGACAGTTTCTTATTGATATCTTTATTTTTTTTCTCTGCACCAATTTTTTTTCTCTGCACCAATTTAACTCTTCTCTTTTTGCAGTGACTGGTAACTGCTTGAAATCCTTCAGGGGATTATAAATCAGCAGCCTTAAAAGTTTGTAGTACACCATTAATAACCCTGAGAGATTTTTGATAATGAGACAGCAAGAGGCCAAATCTCACTTTCACCACTGTGGGGTGCTAGAATCTCTCCTTTCCCTGACAGGGCTAAGATTTCTGGGCTTGGGATGCATACAACTTTAACAACTTACCGTCCCATTATCAAAATTTCCATGAAGTTATTCAATTTTTTTGTAAGTTCAGTTTCTGCTTATTCACCTTAAAAATAAAAAAAATACCAAAGGGAAAGTTTGCCCTACAGCAAACCTAAAATAAAGCCTTTGTATTTCTCTATGGCCAGATAAAAGATTCTTGAACTCTACTAGAGACCTACTGACTCCTCAGGAGAGAATTAAATAAACACATAGACTTACTGATTGCATGAGGAGGTGATCTGACTGAAAAACAAGCAGAGATTTCTTATTGTCTCAACTACTCATTTTTTCCTATGGGTAAATTTTCTAGTGATATGGTTGTTTGAAAAGTTTTTGTAACCTGAGGCTTTAGAAATTTCCAGAAAATGAATTATCATCTGGCAGAATTCTGGATAATGGGAAAGCAAAAAGCAAAGAAAAGAAGAATTTCTAGTTCCTGTATTGGAACTCAAGTTCCACGTCTCTGTACATATGGCTGTTACATTCTTGAGAGTGTTTCTGAAGATAGTCATCCAGCGTAAATGGAATTAGTGGGTCAAAGAATGAGCAGTTTTTGCTTCAATTTACATCTCTACCAATAATGCATGAGGGTGCCTGTTTCTTCATGTGCCCCCAACTCTAGAATGTTATCACTTAAATAAAAATCTTTGTGTAGTTTGACTTTAAAAAATTTAAGTTCCAATAGACATCACTGGACTTTGATAAGTTCACAGCAGAGAAACAAATAAACAACTTACTAATTGCTTGTATAGATGACCCAGCTGAAAAACAGAAATGTTATCTATATCATTTTTCTCTCATTCATTTTTTTCTTTCTGTATGGAAAGTTCCTAATTGGCATTCTTTAGAACCATGGAAAAACTTTTTTCTTTGATTTTTAATTTTTATGTGAACCAGTGAACATTTCAGAAACTTACCAATAACCTAATGATGCTCTGAGTAATGGAAAAATTAGTGGCCAAGGAAATTGGAACGTTAAGCTATTGTATCCTAACGTGGATAAATAAATTTTGGTTTAAGATATGTGTGACACTGCTGGAGACGATTGAGTTTCATCATGAAGGAAGACAGTCAAACTTACAGGAGGATTCCGTAGCTGAAAAACAAAAAGAGAAATCAGTGTGGACAGACTGGTGAATGAGAAGCTAATTTTCCTGTTACTCATCTGAGAGGACCTATCAGCAATGGTAATAGAAGGACTATCCTCTTCAGTGAAGGGACATAAAACCCTGTGCTGGAGAATATACCTGCTGTCATGCCTTGTGGGGATTCTGCCTCCTGTTTAGTATAGGAGGCTAACTCTATGATGGATTAATAATTTCTTTAAACTGTGCTGCCTTTACCTTTTTTCTCCCTACTTCTGTGCAAGCTTTCTTTCTTTTTTTTTTCTCTTTTAATTTTTATTTTGAAATTGTGGGGTACAATTCAGGGTTAGGTATACAAATGTTCATTGTGCAAGTACCCTTATTGATGAGGTGTGCCCCCCCTTCTCCAGGTGGATATTGACTACCATCAATCCTGTGTAAGCTTTCATTCATTCACACAAATATCCTCCCCTTCCCTTGCTGACAAGTCACTAAAAACTTTAGTTTCCTCTGACCTCTATATTTTGGGTTAATCAGTGGGGTTTGTGTCCTTTATTCATTCTTTTCAGGGGGTGGAGTAGCAGCTAAATAGTGGAATAAGTAAAAGAGACAGAGGAACATGAGTTTCTATTCCCACAAGACAGAAACAAGCCAGGAGGAAAAGGATCCCGGACCCTGTAGGAAGCCAAATGCAGCCATCATATAAGAATAGACATGGAACTTACTGGTCATTTCGGAAGTTTCAGCTGATGGAAAAACAAGGAAAAAAGGGAGAAATTAGCATGTATAGAGCCAAGAGAACTGTTTTCCCTTGACAGCTTAAAGAGGGTAACTTGCAGGGGTTCTAAAACCTGCCTGTTAGCTCAGTGCAGTGTCTGGTTTTTGCAACCTCAGGACTGTTTCTGCAGGTTTGGGGCAGAAGACTGGTTATAAAGTAGTAAAGTGAGACTGGTTCATCCTTCACATTTCATTCAGGGATGGGAAATGCTTGAAACATTTCTAGAGTCTTATAATATCTTAAACTTGTACTTTTGTTATTCTTGTTTTCTTTGTTCACTGTTTTCTACCTATTTATTTATTTATTGAGTTGGAGTCTCATTCTGTCACCCAGGCTGGCTGTAGTGCTGTGGCACACTCACAGCTACCCCAGCGTTGACCTGCTAAGCTCTGGTGATCCTTCCGCCTCAGCCTTCCAAGTAGCCGGAACTACAGGTGCGTGCTACCACACCCATCTAATTTTTTTTTAATTTATTGTAGAGATGGGGTCTTGTCAAGTTGCCCTGGGTTGGTCTCCAACCCTCAGGCTCAGTCAATACAGTCGCCTTGGTCTCCCAAAGTGCTGGGATTACAGGCTGAGCTACCGAGCCGGGCCTCCACCTATTTATTTAGGGGGTACAAGAACAGATTTCTTACGTGCATATATTACATAGTGGTGAAGTCTGGGTTGTTAATGTACTTGTCACTTGAATAGTGAATATTGTTCTCAATATTAACCTTTTAATTTATTTGAAAAGTTTTTTTCCTAGTTGGGAGTCATGAATTTTTGTTATAATCGTCAATATTTTAATCAACACACTTAGTACTTCCTCCAAATCATGTGTAATTTAAGGGAAAGCTAGGAAGGAATAAACATAACAATATAACTTTCATTTATACATTATATTTTTAAAGTGTTTACTATATATAGGGGAGAGGTACTCAAGCAGTGGGGAAAAGAAGGGAAAGGGAGTCCATGTAGCCATACAGAAACACCTGGTGTCTATTAGGAGACTTTGGACCAGATGGAACCCTTCCTTTAGCCTCAGTGAGATCCCCTGAAGTGGGCTGGCTTATTTTACCTCCCTCCCCTGGAAGAATTATGAAAATTATGAGAACTTCCAAGATGTAAGTAAGATTTTGCAATAATTGTGAGTACTGAGAAAAGCAGCCTTGATTCAGGGGAATAGTTAGTTATTAAGGATAGCTCTTATTCAATCACAAGAAGGATATTTAGAACCAGCATTTAGGGCAGTAAACATTGAGCTTTAATTGTCATAGTATGATTGTGTGTGATGCTGCCTGTACTCTACACATTTGAGTTTGTTTTTCCGAGATATTTTGTAATACTATAAATTCCATGGTATCAGAGACTAACCACATCTTTCTTTCTTTTTCATGACTTTGTCCCCAGTGCTCTGCCAAGTATCTAATACATGGTAGGAGGTCAGTGAGATGAAGGAATGTTTAGTTGAATACACCTGGCTTGTCTTCTGATAACTTCTTTCCTTCAGAATGCTATCACTTAATTTTTAGACTCAAAATTTCCCATGTACTGGGATTGTTTTTGACACCCTAGATTTTGACACTGATTTTCCCCTATCTATATTCACAGTATGGACTTTCCCTTTATTCTCTTCCACAAGTGATTTGTAGTTGCCTGATGCTTCTGCCAATTCCTTTAATTGCAGCCTAACTACTGTCATATCCTGTTCCAAGAAGTTTGTTCTCACTCTTTCCCTTTTTCTCCCTCCCTCCCTCTCTTTTTTTCTTTTTGTATGTGTGTGTGTGCTAAAGGACTGAGGAGTGTTTGGGAGTAGGGGACAGAATAGGATATGAAGAAACAGAAAGGTTTTTGGGTAGAGAACAGGGGAACTCAAGGTAGACAAGACCTTGAATTAGTATTCCTTGGTAGACTTGCTTTGGAAAACTGAATCTGTTAAAATTTTATTGTCTTTCTTCTTTTCATGTTTATTTTTGTTTTTATTTTATTTTTTTGAGTTGGAGTCTCACTCTGTTGCCCAGACTGGAGTGCAGTGGCCACTCACGGCCACCGCAGCCTCGACCTGCTGGGCTCCGGCGATCCTTCTGCCTCAGCCTTCCAAGTAGCCGGAACTACAGGCGCGTGCTACCACACCCGGCTGTTTTTGATTTATTGTAGAGATGAGGTCTCACCAAGTTGCCCAGGTGGGTCTCGAACCCGCAGGCTCAGGCATTCCACTCACCTCAGCCTCCCAAGGCGCGGGATTACAGGCTGAGCCACCGAGCCCGGCTATATTTAGTTTTAAAATTTGCTTTTCTTTTCTCATTTTTCTTTTTTACATTGTCTCCATTATCTTTGGAAAAGTCCCCTCTAGAAACTACAAAGCACTTCAGGACTGAAAAGCTGCCCTCATTATTCTTTCTCGGTTCCTTTAGAAAATTCTTCTCTATAAAAGCCATCATAACTATTACTGGGGGAATTTTCTTTCTTTTTTTTCTTTTTGAAAAAAACAGCCCTGGAGAATTCTCAGTAGATGGAAACTGGGAAGTATGAAAACATCCTAAAACTACTACTGTTATGGGAATAGACACATTTAGGACTTTTAGGACAGGGAGCAGACCCTCTAAACACTGTAGAAGATCAAAGAATATAGAGGGAGGAAAAGAGATAAGGCACTTACCACTGAGTCCAGTATATTGTACTAAAAATAGAAACAAATTATTGTGGTTGGTGAACATAAAAAATACCCCCTGTATCATTGATGTTTCCAAAGGAGAGCAGTGAAAATGATTTTCTCAGAAATTACTAAATCTGAATATTCCAGATTAAATACTTTTTTTATTGCCCTGCTGCTGCTCTACTATAGCCTCTCCACAAGAACCATGTCTTCCTCTAGGAAACTTGTAATCTTGGTTTAGTTAGAAGGGTAACTACTTCATTCTTGCTTTTCATTATAGGTGTTAGAGGTGAAATTCTTTTTGTGTGTGTGTGTAGAGACGGAGCTCACTATGTTGCCCGGGCTGAACTCAAACTCCTGTACTCAAGCAATCCTCCCATTTCCACCCCCCAAAGTGCTGGGATTGCAGGGATGAGCCGCTGCACACAGCCTGGAAGTGAAATTCTTAATTGTATTAGTTTGCTCATCTTCCCTCATCTTTTTTCCCCCCTCATATCATTCTTGCTTAACTCTCTCAGCCATGTTTCTTTTTGTGTTCTTGTCCATTTCTTACATTCTCTAGATTTTATTACATCTTTACTTTGGAAAGCTCGTCTAATAATTATTGACACTATAATCATTACTAGAAAAATGCCTGCCTATTATGAATTTTAAGGTAATAGAGTTTTCATTTTCTAAAATATAATTGGATGTCCAGAGAGGTGGTTAGGATATGGGGAAATGAAAGTCTGAGAAATATGACTTTCAGCTTCTTTATAGCCCAGAAAGATAAACGGTTGGAGCCAAAGTCCTTCAGATACAGTAGGAAGCCACTAGAGATGAATTGATATATATAGGCAACTTACCAATAGGTCCTGGAGTTTGTACTAAAAAGAAATTCAAGTTGGCATATTAGTATGGTTATTTGAAGAATATATTTTTCACTTTATTCTAGAGGTGAGGCTTTGAGAGGTAGAGAAGTGGAGAGGAAGTGATATCAGTTATGAGGTCATTAAGGATAACTTATCCAGCTATGCTAACTATAGACAGAAATGAATATTTAGCATTTTCTGCAATATTTCAGCCTGGGGTGAGGGTTTCTTCTGTAAGGATCCGTGTCAACCTAAGTGATATTAAGCAAAGGTGAAACTTTGCTATTAGGTATTGATTTTAGGTATCGATATTATTGATATTAGAGAAAGGTGAAACACTTCTGTAAGAATAGAAGATTGTTCTTTCTCAAGGGACTACTCTTGTACTAAAATATTTATTTCTGACCAACTAGTACGTTCCAGGGATAGGCATTAAAATAGGAGGTAAGGATTTAGTTTCCTCTTTTCTCAGCTTCCAGCTTCTAGGGGACTGACAGAGCAGCAGCTGCTGCTTTGATTAGCTTTAGAGTTTGAGCAAAGGGTCAACAAAACCTTGTTTTTGGCCTTTAGTTGATTTTCTAGCTCTAATCCTCCAGTAACTTGATAAAGATTGAAAGCCCATTATGTTACTTAGTGATATTGTTTGTGTAAGAATGATCCTTGATTTGGTAAACTGCATCTAAACTGGGAGAACTATACATATCTGTTAAGAAGCCATAGCTCTGGGCTTTCTTGAGTATAGTGACCCATGTATTTGAGCATATTTTATGGAATCCATTCAGGTAATGTTTATGGTGTTCTTATAGGGGACTTAAATTCCTGGGGAACTTGTGGGGCTTCTAAGCTAGGACAGCTCCCACACTCAACTGATGGGGGCCGCAGAGAGTAGTTCCTAGGTGGTCCTATGTGGACACCTGTATAAATCACTGTGAGAACTACTCCTAGAGAAGAAGGATAGCTGATACGGCCCTGTTGGCAAGCTGTGCTTCCAGTCTAGGTCTTACTGAGTAGAACTGGTACCAGCAGATGGCTATGATAATGTTGAGAGTCTGCTTGGTTAGTTGAATCTAAAAAGACCATCTCCCCACCCAGTGGTCACTGCAGTGTCATTCTTTTCCACAGCTTCACTTCAGTGGCATATATAATGAGAAATCCCAGCTCTAACACATAAGCCCCAAACCTTTCACTCTGATTTTTTTCTATATAAAACAGCTAGAAAGTGGTTTTCCAGATCTGAATATCCTGGGCTATGAGCAGTAGACAAGCTAGAAATTTAGGTATTTTGCTAAGTAATTTAATATTTGCTTTGAGTATGTCCACTAAACCTTTGGATGGGTGATCACTTCAAATTTTATTTTGTCTCTTCAGTTTTCTTTCCCCCTTTCCACTCTTCATTTGTGACTTCTTGTGCCCTTCCTTTTCTTATCTTTCTCGGCTTTATTTATATTAATTGTTCTTTTTTTCTTCTATGTGCCAATTCACTTAATCTTTCTCCTTCCAATTTTCTTCCTACTTTTGTTCTTTTTAAATTTTCTTCCGTTTATCTCTTTTTAACCGCATTTTCACTCTGTCTTTTACTATTTGTGTTGCTCTTTATTTTCCTTTCTCTTTTTGTTCTTTAATCTCAAAATTAGAAGTTCATTTTATTAATTGTTAATAACCCATATATAATGCTAAAAATTGATAGTAGAAAGACCTAAGATTGAATAAAACTTCAGTTCTAGTTTTATTATTAGCTACCCCTTTCTCGTATTTTTTTTTTCTGAGAACTACCTTCTGACCCTCAGTTTCCTCATCTCTAAATATAGGTATAATATCTGCCTTACCCATTGTCATTTGAATGTTGTACAGATCCAACAAAATAATGCACATGAGTGTTAGAAAAACATTAGTAAGACACTATAGGAATCACTCAATGAAGGTGACTAGGTTGCTAAAAGTTGATGAAAATAGAGCCTAAGTGTTCTGGAGAGCAATTTTCAGAGCAATTTGAAATGGAAGGAAACTTAAAATTAGCATTATTTTATAAAGGGAAGATAATCTAATAATGAAAAAAATTATCTGCACAGAAAGTAAGGAGTTTAGGTGCTGTGTTCTAAATTTTTATTATATGTTGGCTTCAAATAACTGAGTTATATATAGTTAAGTGGAAATAGCTCAAGAAGGACCATCTCTAGAGGGGTATTTTTTTACTTTGCATTTCAACTTTATAGTTAATATCTTTTAATTGCAGAACCTGAGTGAGTCCAACCTAGGAGTTCTGGATGGGATTATGAGGTGGAAGCACTTGATTCTTGAGTCTGTGAGCATGACTCATTGAAAAAAGATTAGACTGATGCTCTAAGTATTGAAAAGGACCAAAAGACAGTGTAATTGAGATTCGGATGACTTACCAATTGTTTTTTGAGAGAGCGCTGAAAAAAAAACAAAACAAAACAAAGCAAAACAACAAAAAAAGGAGTAAAAAGATGTAAAATAAGTCAGTAGTTGTTTTCAGTCTTTGGAGACCATATTTCTCATTTATATACTTTCCTTAGTAAGAATTTGCATTGTTAATCTCAAGTTCATCTGCAATTAAGAAGTAGAAATGTTGACTTTCTTGCTAGGCTGCTAATACATATAAAGGCTTTACTATCTCATGGATCTACTAAGAGGGTAGGAGTACTAACCAGAGGTCACCCTTTTGGTCTATTCAAACACCTTTAGAGGATTCAAAAAATCCTTCTCCATTTAAACGTTATATTCTTCCTTTCTCTCATTATTTCATTTCTTGCTGTCTGTTTTTAAAAGTTCTTTGTGTGATGCTAGTAAGCTATTGGAAACTTTCTGCAGGGATTCATCCTCCACTTTGTAGTTTGTTTATCAGTTAAATGAACATTCATGGAATCATTTATGACTTACTGAAATGCTAGGTAGAAGAAAACCAAAAGGCCAAGAAAATGTGAACTCCAAATCCTTGAAATCCCAACATGGAAACCAGGTGAGGATCTCTAAGATACTGCAGGAGATTATAGTCCACTGTGTAGAATCAGCAAACTTACTGATAGGTCCTGTAGCTCCAGCTGAAGGAGAAGAGAGAGAAAGAGAAAGATACCAGTGTGCTTTATTACTGTGAAGGAAATACCCATTTTCCAACTTTCATTCTAGAGGGAGTATCATAAATAGAATTGAATCCCTGGGAAGATCAAGAGTTACTTGTATGGCAAGCCTCAGGCAGGCTCCTGCTGCACAATGTAGGGGACCTATGGGAGTGGAGGCCTTGCCTTGTTTTCAGTGATGGTTGACAAATTCTTCAGAGGATTGGGAAAGACTCACTCCATATTAATTTGTTATGCCTTTATTTTTCTTCTTACTTTTTTCTTCCTCCTGACCCCCATTTGCTTGGAGACTTATGGTTTATTTGATAAGTATACCTTCCCTTGCCAGTTGCTTACTATGACAGTTACTAAGGGGGCACTTTTTTGGGTTTGTTTTATATTTTTTAATGTTAGCCTATGAGATTTGCTGACACTTCACACATGGCCTCTCTGGAAACTATATAATAGGAATGTTAGGGGAGTTGGAGAACATGGTCAAGAAGCAAGGCCAGTCAGTCCCCACGACTTTGAGGGTCAGCTATCAAAGGGATCAGAGTGGAGAAATAAGCATGATACTTACGAATAGGTGCTGTGAATTGCACTGAAATAGGAAAAGGAGGAAAATCAATGTGGTTTGACATTAACAGAGTTTTCATGTCACCAGTATTGTTTCTTTTAAAAAAAATTTTTTTAATTTTAAAGATGTGGGGCACAATTCAGGGTTAGTTATACAAATGTTCATTATGCGGGTACCCTTGTTGATGAGGTGTGCCCCTTCTATTCTCAGTACTGCCAATCCCGCTTCTCCCTGCCCCGGCAGTTTCCCACTACTGCCACTCCTTTTCTTATAGTATTGTGATGATTGTTCAAGGTCTGCTTATGAGTGAGAAACCAATATTGTTTCTAAAGAAACTATTAAGCAATTCAACTAGAGGTAGAACAACTACTGTGGGACTGCAGGTAATTTTAGCATGGAAGCCCCATAACCCTTCCACCAGATCGAGTCATTCAGTGTCTATCTATTTTTTTTTTTTTTTTGAGTTGGAGTCTCACTCTGTCACCCAGACTGGAGTGCAGTGGCCGCTCCCGGCCACCGCAGCCTCGACCTGCTGGGCTCCGGTGATCCTTCCGCCTCAGCCTTCCAAGTAGCTGGAATTACAGGCATGCGCTACCGCACCCGGCTGATTTTTTTTTTGATTTATTGTAGAGATGAGGTCTCGCCAAGTTGCCCAGGTGGGTCTCAAACCCACGGGCTCAGGCAATCCACTCACCTCAGCCTCCCAAGGTATGGGATTACAGGCTGAGCCACCGAGCCCAGCCTAATTTTTTTTTGTAGATGCGATGCTCTAGTTATGTTGCCCAGGCTGAGTTAAAGCATTTTCAAAGAACAACTTGTCACATACAAAGGAGCCTTTGTAAGTCTATCAGCAGATTACTCAGCACAAACCTTGTGAGTACAAAGAGAGTGGGATGATACACAGTTATGTGTAATATAATGACATTTTGGTCAACAATGGACTGCATATACAATGGTGGCCCCATAAGATTATAATATCATTTTTACTGTAACTTTTCTATGTTTAGATATGTTTACATACACAAATACTAACCATTATGCTAACAAGTGCTCCTAGTATTTACTACAGTAATATGGTATACTGTATAGCATATTGGGAGCAATAAGCTATCCCATATAGGTGTATAATAGTCTATGCTATCTACTTTTGTGTAAGTACACTCTATGATGTTCACACAATGACAAAATACCTAATAACACATTCATCAGAATATATCCCTGCAGTTAAATGACATTGCTGTACGAAAAATGTTGAAAGGAAAAAAACTGCCAACCAAAAATACTACACCCAGCAATGCTTTACTTCAGCAATAAAGGAGGGACAAAGGCTTTCCCAAACGAAAAAAGCTGAGGAAGTTCATCACCACTAGACTTGTCTTACCAGAAAGGCTAAAATGAGTTTTCAAGCTGAAATAAAAGAACACTGATTAACAACACAAACATATGAATGTATAAAACTCACAGGCAAAGGTAAATATATAGACATTCAGAATTCTGTAATATTGTAATGGTGGTGTATAAATCACTTTCATCTAGTATCAAAGCCACAGAGCTAAAAGACAAATGTATTAAAAATAATTATAGTGATTTGTTAATGGATCCAGAATACTTTAAAAGATGTAAAGTATAGCGTTAATAATCTAAAATGCGAAGGGGGCCAGGCTCGGTGGCTCAGCCTGTAATCCCGTGCCTTGGGAGGCTGAGGTGAGTGGATTGCCTGAGTCCGCAGGTTCGAGACCTGCCTGGGCAACTTGGTGAGACCTCATCTCTACAATAAATCAAAAAATTAGCCAGGCGTGGTAGCACGCGCCTGTAGTTCCAGCTACTTGGAAGGCTGAGGCGGAAGGATCGCCGGAGCCCAGCAGGTCGAGGCTGCGGTGGCCGGGAGC
>CAUYQG010002202.1:0-13902 GCA_963574415.1 Tarsius wallacei
TATTTTTTAAGGTACATTTCCAGAAGTGTCTTGTAACATTTGTTCAGTCGATCAATATTTTTTGAGTGCCATACATTGTACTAGATGCTATATTTAAAACAATGAGCAGGCCGGGTTCGGTGACTCAGGCCTGTAATCCCAGCACTTTGGGAGGCCAAGGCAAGATGATCGCTTGAGCCCAGGAGTTTGAGACCAGCCTGGCAACGTAGCGAGACCTCATCTCTACCAAAAAATAAAAAAATAAAAAAATTAGCTGGGTGTGCTGGTGCATACCTGTAGTCGCAGCTACTCAGGGGGCTGAGCGGAAGGATCGCCTGAGTCCAGGAGGTCAGGGCTGTGGTGAACTGTGATCCATTGAACTTCACCCTAGGTGACAGAATAAGACTCCAACTCAAAAATAAATAAATAAATAATAAAGAAAATAAAATAAAGAAAACAATGCGCAATTGCTTGGCTAGTTTAATATCACATTTAGTGGTTGATGTGGTTGGCAGAATTTTTAGAAAGACCCTATGCCCTAATTAATAATTTTTTAAAAAAGCAAAAATATAATCACTCTAATCATGAATGCATTCTTATGTAATGAGAAATTGTTTGTAGGACCTTGTTGGCCATGGTAAGGCTTTGAGTCTTAACTGTCAGAGCAAAAGGGATCCATTGACAGATTCTAAGGAAGAGAGTGACTCAATTAGATGTGCGTTTCCAAAAGCTCCCACTGTTTCATGAAGAAAGATTGGCAAGGGACAGAGCTGGGAGATCAGTGAGGCAATCACTAGTGTAGTCCAGTGGGGAGAGGAAAGGTTGGACCAGGAGTTAGCAGCAGAGATGCAGAGGAGAGGATGGGTTTGAGAGCAACTTAGGTTAAATGGACTGAATTTGGTCACATCTTAGAGCGGAGAGGGATAGAGGTATTAGGGATGACCCCAGGGGGGCTGATGATGCCTTTCACAGGGTCAAGGCACACAGAAGGGCTGCCCAGTCTGCAGAGTTGGCCCAGTGTGCCAGGAGCAAGTTGAGTTTAAAGTGAAGCCTCCACATGGAGATATCGGGCAAAGCAGCTGGATATGTGCATCTGGCGAGGCAGGACGTGAACATTTCTGAGTCATTCTTGAATAGCTGGCAATCGAAGCCATGAAGAGAGCCAGGCCTGGCTGGGGATAGAGAATGAAGGCCCAGGCTTGAATCTTGAGGACCTCTGGGCAGAGAAGCATGAGTCTGAACAAAAAGCAAAGAAAAGCCACTAGAAAGGAGGAAGAAAACCAAGAGATGCTCTATCAGAGGAACCCAGTGTTATGAAGTGAATTGTGTACCCTTCCACCCCTAATTCATAGGTTGAAGTCCTAACCCCCAGTACATCAGAATGAGACTGTCCTTGGAGACAGGGCCTTTAAAAGAATAATTAAGTTAAAATGAGGCCATTAGGATGTGCTCTAATTCAATCTGACCAGTGTTCTCAGAAGAGCCAATTAGGACACACAAGGAGACACCAGGGATGCATGTGCCCACAGAGGAAAGGCCATGTGATGCATCTACTCAGTGAGAAGGCGGCCATGTGCAAGCCAAGGAGAGAGGCCTCAGGAGAAACCACCCCTGTCAATGCCTTGGTCTTGGACTTCCAGACTCCAGAACTAGGAGAAATAAATTTTTGCTGGTTAAACTACCCAGTTTGTGGTACTTTATTATGGCCGTCCTAGGACACTAATATACCCAGAGAGCAGCTTGCTCTTAGAACAGGCAGAGAGGGTTGCCCAGGCCCCATGTGCTGGAGGTGCCTACAAGCACAAACAGAAATGTATCAAGACACATGGCCTCCTTGTCATTTGAAACCTGTGCACCCTGTAGCTAAACATTCACTTTCACAGCCAGCGTTGCTTTACATGTTCTCAAGATGAAAGATGACCGTGTCCCAGTGCCAGCAAGATTTGTGTCATTCCTGACCTCAGAGACAGACATAGAATATGGGGGAGGACTGGAATGGTGGAAACCTTAGAAAAGAAAAAAAAACGACAACTAAGTTGTTAAATTCTTTCTCTGAGATACATGGAATGCAATCAATTTTTGTACAATACGGTATTGTTTTCCAGTAGTGGTGTCAGCTTTTTTCTTCTCTTGGCATTTTAATGTGTAGTTCCATTAGCATGGTATTTACAAGAATTACATGTGGTAGTTGTGACAGTTAATTCTGTGTGTCGATTTGAGAGGGCCATGGGTCACCCAGATTAAACATAGCTGACCTTTCATTCTTATGTTAACATGTGTTAAGTCTCCATACTTATAGCATATGTTAGGTATTTGTGTGCTCAGCATAGCAGCAAGCACTTTACACAAAATATCTCACTGCTCAGAACATTCCTGAAAAGCAGGCATCTATGCCCCCATTCTACAGATAAGGATCAACTCCAGAGATTAGATGGCCAGAATGTACCACCCCTTAGATTCATACTGAAATCTCTCTGGCTCCCTACTCTTTCTATACGCCTGGACTAATTGCTTAGTTTGTAAGACACAGAACACAAGTCCCAGTGAGATGAAATCATATTAATAAGGGCCTGCCTCGGCCCCAGTCAATGGCAGGATGCTATGAGATGCATAAAGAACTCTGCAAATGTCAGCCTACTCCTCCGCCCAAAATATAAAATAACAAAGAAAACAAAGCAAGGATGTCATAACTATGGTTTTGTTGCTATGAGAATACTCTTGTCAAGGTTGGAGATGGGCGCAAATGTACCGTATTTAGCTGCTTGTTAGCTTCACTTATAATTCACACATATGGTGCGTGGGCCTCTGTGCTCTCGCCCTGGGTCAGCCAACGTCAGGGGCAGAGAGAGGGCAAGAGTGCTTTGAGAAGGAAGGATGGATGGAGCAATGCTGAGTGTTTCCAAGAGGTTAAGATGAGGTCATCAGGTTTAGCATGTGCTGGTGATGGGTTGGATGGGTGAGTTGTTTCCAGGAAGAACAGAAAAAGCTGTTTCAGGTAATGCAAGTAGGAGTGGGTGGGTGGGGAGGGGTGAAGATGAAGGTGGGAAGGAGATCCACGTGGGTAGGGGGAAGGGGTGCAGAGCTGCAGGAAATCTTTTTCTGCAATGGTCCTGCAGAAAGTACAGGTTCATAGATGGGTCTAGGAGAACCTGGTACCCCCTACCCCACTGCCATGTGGGGAACTTTAATGCATCCTGGGTTTTAGTTTCTCTTCTCTCTGTTCTTCCTCCATCCATGTCAGGACTATATTCAGAATGCTAAGGTCTGAAGTCAGTGTAGCTGTTTGGAATGTTGGCCCTAGTAGCTCTTGGCTTGAGTACTGGGCTACCCAGTTGACCTTCTGGGCTTTGGACTCACACCCGCTGGAACTAAAGTCCTTTAGTTCATTCATACATAATCCTTTGTCTGGTTGTTTCTTCAGTCTTAGTAGAGCATTCCAGGAGGAAGAAAATGCTGAAATGAAGATGAGGGTGAAGCTAGAGATGAAAAATACACCGATGGGATTAGCAGATTAGACTGAAAGAAAAACAGTTATGAACTTGAAAACATAGCGATAGTAAAAATGCCAACTGAATACAGAAAGAAACAATCCTGGGAGACGTCTCACTGGCATTCAAAGGAAAGCATAAGCTACATCATTTCTTATTCAAATGTTAAAGGAGAGGACAATTCCTTCTCTCTGCCTTTCCTTCTAGTGTTTTGAAATCATCCGAGAGATGATGTTTTTCAGATACTTGCTCTAAGTTACTCAGAGCAATGAACTAAAGGACTTTTGATGGCAAAAGTCCTTTAGTTCATTCATACATAATCCTTTGTCTGGTTGTGACTTCAGTCTTAGTAGAGCATTCCAGGAGGAAGAAAATGCTGAAATAAAGATGAGGGTGAAGCTAGAGATGAAAAATACACCGTTGGGATTAGCAGATTAGACTGAAAGAAAAACAGTAATGAACTTGAAAACATAGCAATAGTAAAAATGCCAACTGAACACAGAAAGAAACAATCCTGGGAAATGTAAAACTAGACATCAGTAAGCTTCTTGGACAACTTCAAGTGGCCTAATATATGTGTAATTGGAGTCTCAGAAAAAAAGACAATGAGGAGGGAACAGAAAAATAATGGCAGAAAAATTTTCAGATTTGATGAAAGCAGGCCCCAAAAGCTCAACAAACTTCCAGAAAAAACAAGAGGAAGAAAAAGGAGGAGGAGGATAGACAACAGCACAGAGGTGCATTATAATGAAATTGCTTAAAACCAGTAATAAAGAGAAAATCATAAAGACAGACGAGAAAAGAGACACAATATGTTCAGAGGAACAAAGATAAGATTGACATCAGACTTTATTTATTTGTTTGTTTATTTATTTTAAGAGAAAAGGTCTCGGTATGTTGCCCAAGCTGGTCTCAAACTCCTGGGCTCAAGCAATCCTCCTGCCTTGGCCTCCCAAAGTGCTGGGATTTCAGGTGTGAGCCACCAAGCCTGGTCTGACATCAGATTTCTTATCAGAAACAATGCAGGCCAGAAGACAGAGGAGGAATATTTTTAAAGTACTGCAAAACAAACAAATGAACAGCCGGGCTCGGTGGCTTAGCCTGTAATCCCGTGCTTTGGGAGGCTGAGGTGAGTGGATTGCCTAAGCCCGCGGGTTCGAGACCCGCCTGGGCAGGTGAGACCTCATCTCTACAATAAATTTAAAAAAAAATAGCCGGGCATGGTAGCATGTACCTGTAATTCCAGCTACTTGGAAGGCTGAGGCGGAAGGATTGCCGGAGCCTAGCAGGTCGAGGCTGCGGTGGCCGGGAGCAGCCACCGCACTCCAGTCTGGGTGACAGAGTGAGACTCCAACTCAAAAAAACAACAAACAAACAAACAAACAAATGAACAAGCAATTGTGAATAGACCCAAAGATTTTGTTTCTGTTAGCGATTAGAAATCACCTAACTGTCCAGTGTGAGAGGACTGGTCAATCGATGGGCCATGAAAAATAAAAGTACAGTCTACAAGTATATTTAATGATACAAAAAATAGCCAGGCGTGGTGGATCACATACACAAAACATCTCCTAGAGATTCAATTTACATAAAGTTCAAAAAGTAATGACGTTAGATTTCAGGATAGTGACTATCTATGGGAGAGGGGAGAGAGCAGTGACCAGGAGAAGGGTTGGGAGATTTTGGTGTGCTGCTGATGTGACACAGATGTGATCACTTTGCAATAGTTTCATCAAGTTTACACATGGTCTGTACACTTCATGTATGAATGAAATCTTTTAACACCATGTGTTTTCTAGCACTTATTTTCTTCATGACCCCACGTGTAGCTTCCATTTTTGAAGTTTACAGTCGTGCCTTATTGATGACACCACTTTTTGGCAGTGCATACATTTGTGAACAGCTGTTTTCAATTATGAAGCACACAAACTTGGAACAAACATTTCTGATGAGAACCTTGAGAACTCACTAAGAATTGTGACCACGTCCATCAAACCGGACACTGATTGATTCGTTTTACAAAAGTAAGGTCAATTTTCCCACTAGTTTTATATTTTTCTAATTTTTCTAAACTTTAGAATAAAAATATTAAAAACAAAAGAAGTCTTATTATGTATATTCACTAACTATATTATGTAATTTATGTACAGTCCAAGACAATTCCTCCTTGCTCAGTATGACCCAGGAAAACCAAAAGGTGGGACACCTCGGTCTATATTGTTTTCCACTGTATCCCCACCAGTGGGAGAATGTGCTTGAGGCACTTACTTGGTGCCACCTTAACAAATATGTTTCAGATACTTGCGCATGCGTGATTGTTGCAACTCTATTCACAATAGCAAAAACATGGAACCAGCCATGCTGCACATCGAAGCTGGACTGGATTAAAAAAAATGTGGTACATATACACAATGGAATATTATGCAGCCATAAAGAAGGACAAACATATGGACTTCGGAGCAACTTGGATGGATTTAGAGTCTATCATGTTGAGTGATCTATCACAGAAACAAAGAACAGAGTACCATATGTTCTCACTCATAAGCGGACTTTGAACAGTTATCATAATACTATAAGAAAGGGTTTGACAGTAGTGGGAACTGCCAAGGGTGGGGGGAAAGTTTGGCTGTTGAGGGAAACTGCCAGGGGAGGGAGGGGGACACTTCATCAACAAGGGTACCTGCATAATGAACATTGAATTGTGCCTCACATTTTTAAAATAAAGGAGGAAAAAAAGAAAAGAAAAACAAAAAATAACTATGTTTCAATGAATGAATGTTAAGTATATTGAGGAAGAGTCTATATTGTGAAAAAAATTTTTTTTGGTAGAGATGAATCTTGTTTTTTTGCCTAGGCTGGCCTTGAACTCCTGGCCTCAAGCGAGTCTTCCACCTTGGCCTCCCAAAGTGCTGGGATTACAGGCGTGAGCCACCATGGCGAGCTCATGAAAATGTTATGTTGCCATTCTTTCTGCTATTCAAGTAGAGTAATTTGATTTTATCTTGACTTTGGTTTTGGTTTGTCGGAACTTCTAAAACGTGAGGTCAGAGAAACAGGAAATTTGTGACAATGTAATTTTAATGCAGAAAGTATAAACTGCTTATTTCTAAATTCAGTTTGTTTGTTTATCTATCTGCCTATTTTAGGAAGCAGAGTCTCTCTCTGTCACCCAGGCTGGAGTACAGTGGTGCTACCATAGCTCACTGCAGCCTTAAGCTCCTGGGTTCAAGTGATACTCCTGCCTCAGCCTCCTGAGTAGCTGGGCCTACAGGTACAGGCCACCACACCCTACTAATTTTTTTTTTTTTTTTTGGTAGAGACAGGGTCTCACTATATTGCGTAGGCTGGTCTTGAACTCCTTGCTTCAAGCAATCATCCCACCTCAGCCTCCCAAAGCACCAGGATTACAGGCATAAGCCACCATGCCTTGCTTAATTCAGTTTAGAAGAGGATCTTATGATGTATTCTTAAACTTTATTTTGTAAATTTCCAAACCTATACAAAAGTAGAGAGAATAATATAACAAACTGCTGTGCACCCATAATCTATTTTTCTAGAAATCTGTCATCTATTTCCAGCCCGCCTACTTTTTTTGCTGGATAATAAAGTAAATCCTAGACAGAATGTAATTTTACTTGTAAATACTTCAGTATGCATACAATGTGTTATTTTAATATCTAACATCTGTAGAAATTCTTGAATGCAAATTAGGAAAGCCTGGCATTATAGGAAAATATTGGAATTTTGTACAAACACCTATAAAATTCATGAATAGTCTTTAAGTTGCCCTGCAATGATAGAACTGAAGTGATTAAAATCTTTATCCAAATGGAGAACAAAAAATAGACAACTGTGTCATTCAAAATGTGGCATGTTTGCCTCACGTTTGGTGAATATAGTCATCTTGTTTTCCAAAAATGAATAAAAGAACAAAAGATTTCAGTATTGTCATTATCAATTTACTTAAAAACACAGTTAATTTACTTTCTCTAAGTGCAGAGTGTGTTCTCCAAGTGCAGAACAGTTTTCTTGGACTCCTAGGTCACAGTTGTTTCAGTTCCTGAATTTAATTATCTTCCATTGCGATAGGTGATAATGTTTAATTTTTTAAAAAGCACCTCAGCCTGAAAAATGAGAGAAACAGTATGGCCACCATAAACTACCTTCACAATGTTCTAAAAAGCAGTGGCTTCCAGTTTAGGTAGGGATTTCTGCTTTCTCTTTTTCTAATTAGTCAAGGTTCTCTTTTCTCCTCCGTGTTCCATGATGTTAATGTTACTTGGCATCACCATCTCTCATTTGCGGAGCAATCGTGAATCTTTAGTAAAAGCTCAACTCCTTTAAGAAACAAAACCAGCAAGAAAATTCATCATGTCCTGGTTTTCTAGACAGTATCCTCAAAGATCACACCCAGGTGCTTAATAATTTAGCCTTTTGGGCAAAGTTCTCATTAGAATAGACCAAAAACATGAATAATTTAGGCATTTGCGAATCATACTACTCAGTTGTGCTGACACTGGCCAAAAAACACCTTAAGCACTTACAAAGAGGCTCAGGGTGACAAGATCGGGTGACTGGGTCATGATGACACCAAATTTGGTTAATGGGAATCCCGGGTCATATACAATGGTATCAAACTACAGCTGCTGCCTGTTATATTTTGCAGGTCTTTTAAGTCAATGTCTCATGCAAGTCAAAATTCCGGCCTGGAAATCAGACTCGACATCCCTAGTTCTTTCTCTCTCTTGCCCACCAGATCACTCTTTCGCTCCTGACCTCCTCCTCAAACCCAATGCTTCTTTCTCAACAGACAAACTTGCTTCCCCTGTAACTGAGAAAATTGGAACAATTTGAAGAGAGCTCCGCAGACAACACCTGCCCATTACCAACCTCTGCATCCACTTATTCTGCCTTCCTGTCTAAGATGAAAGACGAAACATCTAAAGGCAGTACCTCCCCTCTCACTTTCTCAAGCACATCTCTCTACCTACTCTTTCCTCCCTTTCTTCCATCAGCTATTTCTCACTCTTTTTTTGAGTTGGAGTCTCACTCTGTTGCCCAGTCTGGAGTGCAGTGGCACACTCACGACCATCCCAGCGTCGACCTGCTGGACTTCTGTGATCCTTCCACTTCAGCCTTCCAAGCAGCCAGAACTCCAGGCATTAAGCTACCACGCCTGGCTAATTTTTGATTTATTGTAGAGACAAGGTCTTGCCAAGTTGTCGGGGCTGGTCTCGAACCCGCGGGTTCAGGTGATCCACTCGCCTCGGCCTCCCAAAGTGCTGGGATTACCGGCTGAGCCACCATGCCCGGTCTATTTTTCACTCTTAATAGATCTTTTTCATCAGCAAATATGTTGATATTGATCCTGTCTTTAAAACTAATTATTACTATGGATGGCAAATGAGCCCATGAAAAGATTTAACATCATTAGTCATTAAGGAAATGTCGATTAAAACTCGATGAGGGTGTGGTGGCATGTACTTATAGTCCCAGATAATCAGGAGGCTGAGTGGGAGGATCGCTTGAGCCCAGGAGTTCAAGGCTACAGTGAGCCATATCATGCTTGTGAATAGCCACCGCACTTCAGCCTGGGCAACATAGTGAGATCCTGTCTCTAAAAAAATTAAAAGTAAAAATAAAAACCACAATGAAATGCCACTATGTGCCAACAAAAATGTCCAAAATGAGAAAGACTGACCCACATCAATTGTTGATAAGAATGTGGAGGAACTGGAACTCTGTTTCCCTGTTAAACTCACTTTCCTCTGAGTGAACAAGGAATGTGTTACCCAAGTGATGAGCAATTGTCTCGGCTTTCCTTTTACTCTTCAACATGTTTTCCTTCCTGAATTTAAATTACTTTGGTAAACAGGCTGGAAGTGTCTTAACGTTGAAGATACAACTATCGTATGACCCCATCATTCTATTCCAGCTTCCTTCCTCAGAACTGGGATTTCTGAGGCCTATCTTCCTCCCATCCTGTTAAAAACAGCAACAACTACAACCACCACCACCCCGTTGCCCGCACATTTGGTGTCAGCATCGGTGAACCACCTCCAGGCTACCACATTCAAGGACTCCTTGCCAAGAAGCTCTTGAGCAGTTTTCCCTAAAAGCCTGTCCTTAGGGTTTTTGCTATTTGACCAACTCTGTGGTCTCTAATCAATGTATCCGTTTTTGAGCAAGGGCAAAAAATATTGGGAGAGCCCAAAACTGCTCAGGCACGTATGAAATGCTATAGGAGAAAAGAAACAAAATGCTGTAGGAGGCTGATTTTTTCATGAACGAGAAATGTGAGCAGCTCCGGCTCAACTTACAGATGGACTGGAGGCAACATTTAATGGAGAATTAAGTGAGTTAATTAAGGAGAAATCGCAACTAAACCCAACATAATGAGAGTGGCCACATCTCTTGCTCCAGGGCCCCATGTTTTTATCTATCTGCTCTTGTCTATGATGCAGGTACTTTGGGGGGCTCCTTGGATTGGGTAGACATGCTCCTGAAAGTCAGATCCCAGGGAAAACCAAACAATAAGACAAACTTCGAGGAAGGGATTTTGTCATCCAAAACTCTGAGGGACCTGGGACAGATGTCACGACCAAATCCAGAGGGTTGTTCGAAAACCTTGGGGATCCTCATATTCTTATCTGGACATGGCCTTGAATGGATAGAACGTCAGGGGGCAAGGGATTTGCCCTTGTTCTGACTTTTACAGCTGTTTTAAAACTGTCTTAATCTCTTAGAACAATTTCTTTATTCAGTTATCAATAATTTTTTATAGAGTGCCTACTATGTGCCTGGTACTAGAAATAAAAGTTTTTAACTGATTGGCTAATTAATTATCCACTAAACAAATATTACTAGTGTAGAAATAATAAATGTAAATATAAAAGAAGCGTGCATCACAGTCCCTGGAATCCCACTGCCTAGAAAACTGTGTTAAGGAAAACAGTGCAGCCCCATGAATTCAGAAGGCACTGAAAAGTCCAATTTAGGTTTTTTGTGTATCTTTCATGCTTCCTTTTAACATGCTCATATTATTATCTACCTTCTTGAACATATCAACTATAGTTGTAGTAACTGCTTTAATGTCTTTATTAACTCTGTTCCATTTCACTTGGTTGATTTTTTCTCTTCTTTCTGTGGTATACTCTTTCTTTCTTCGCATGCCTCGTCATTTTCTTTTTTAAAATAAAAATATTCTTTTTTATTTTATAGAGACAGAGTCTTGCTATGTTGCCCAGGCTGGTCTTGAACTCTTGGGCTCAAGTGATCTTCCTGCCTTGGCCTCCCAAAGTGCTGGGATTACAGGGATGCGCCACCATATCTGGCCATATGCCTGGTAATTTTCAACTGGACACTGATATTGTGAATTTTACCTTGTTGGATGCTAGATATTCTTCTATTAAAAAATAGTCTTGAGCTTTGTTCTGAGACATGGTTAAGTGACTTGGAAATAGCTTGATCCTCTTGAGACTTGCTTTTAAGCTTTGTTAAGCAGAATTTAGTCTAGGGCCAGTTTTACTCCACCACTGAGGCAATACCTCTCTGAGCCCTTAACTCATTGCACCTTGCAATACGGGGTCTTTCACTCTGCCTGCTGGGAGCACAAACTACTCCCAGCTCTTGGTGGGCTTTGGAGTTGTTCTGCCTGTTTCTATCATGTGGTTCTTTCCCCGGCCTCAGGTGGTTTCCTCCCACGCATGGATGAAAAGTCAAGAGGGATCTTTTGCAAACCTCTGGAATTTGTCTTCTACACCCTTCTCCTTCCTGTTACTCCTCCATGTAATTACCAGCTGCTTTGGCCTGTCCACACTCTCAACCCCTAATCTTCAACTCAGGGAGACCGATGGGTTCTGCCAGGGTACCCTCTCCTTGTCCTGCACCTGGAAACTCTTTGCCTCATTGATCTGATCTCTCATCTACCAGAAATCGCAGTCTTCTGCTGCCTGTTAGCCAGCATCTAAAAACTGCTGTTTCATACATTTTGTATAGTTTGGTAGGTATTTAAGGCAGGAGGTTTCATCTATCTCGGCCACAAGTGGAGGAGGTCTCCACAATTTAAAAAAAACCTGTAAGTTCCTGGAAGGAGAATTTTGGGTTAAAGGCTATATACAGCATTAAGACTTTTGATTATAAGGAAATAAAAAAATTTCTTTTAAAAAGTGTGCTTGTGTGTGTTCATCAG
This sequence comes from Tarsius wallacei, assembly GCA_963574415.1. Lineage (NCBI taxonomy): Eukaryota > Metazoa > Chordata > Mammalia > Primates > Tarsiidae > Tarsius > Tarsius wallacei. The sequence continues at coordinate 11,659 of CAUYQG010002202.1, forward strand.
AATACAGTATTTATTTCCGGAGGAATCCTGACTTCTCCAGACTTAGCCCTTAGCGCTTCTGTTTGTGGGCACACATTTTTGCAGCTGCCTATAGATGTCACCAGAGGAAGGCAAGTCAGAGGGGAGAAAAATCCCAGCATGAAAACCACAGCACCGCAGTCGAGGCTGGCGAGTAAATGGAAAGGCTCTCTGTCAAACATAGAAGAGGGTTTTGGTAAATCAAGACATTCAGTCCACAGAGCCAAAATCTGCACTGAGAACAAAGTGAAGCCCTTATTAAAACAAATATTATCATCAGCAACCAAATAAAACTTCAAAAGTGAATGAAGGAAGATTTGGTTATGTCTAGGGATTTGGACCAGTTTAAGTGAGGTCAAATTTTTTTTCAAATTCTTCTTTTCAAAAGTTGGTTCTTCAGCTGGAGTCTGGGCACATGTTCCTACAAAGGACCCTTTGTGCATCTGCTCTGGTGGGTGGGATTGCATTAATCTAACAAATGTCGTTATTCAAGATGCTGAATATGCAGTGTTGATCAACACACAAGATCTTCACTTTTATGAGGCTGACCTTCCCGTGAAGGGAGACAATAAACAAACAAACAAGCAAGGAAATAGACGCTGACATGAAAACAAGACAGGGTGAGGGTGGGACTCCCAGGACTCATGTTCTCCAGTCGACATATGTCTCTTCTAGAGAAGCAGTTTGGAGATGTCATCATCTATGTGTCTGAATCTCTTTTTGGCAAAGCAATCTGACATATTTCTTGTTTCAGAGAATGAGCTTATTTTCAACCTATAAGCCAACCAACTCTCACAGAGAAATACTGTATGTGGTGATTGCTGGAGTTTGTGTTTGTGCCTCTGTCATGCAGGGTTGCAGCTCCAGGCTCACGCCCTATAATATACTGTGGAGTAGGCATGCCATCCCATTACATTCCTTAGTTTGCTCTCTGTGGGCACCATGTGTCCGACAGGAGATTTGAGGTCCTGTCCCAACTCAGCTATGTTACAAGCTTTTGACCTCAACCAAAACCTCTGAGCTAGATTTTCTCCACTATGACCATAATAATAAGATCTTACCTCAGAGCAGAGCACCTAAAAGAATGAGGAACATGTGAAAATATAGACATGAGACAATTTGGGGACATCGTATGGTTCCCCACATTCATCTGTATGTCTGTGTAACTGCTTATTCACTTTCCTGTTTTGGTCAGATCAACTGCCTTCTCTGAACCTCAGTTTTCTCCCTCTTTTTTTTATTTTTTATATTTTTGAGTGGAAGTCTCAGGGTGGAGTGCGGTGGCACGATCGCAGTCACCGCAGCCTCAACCTGTTGGGCCCAGGCGAGCCTCTTGCCTCAGCCTTCCATGTAGCTGGGACTACAGGTGCATGCCGCCGCGCCCGGCAGTTTTCTCATCTTTCAAAGGAAGTTTTCCACGAAGAAAACACCAGAGAGAAACACAATCAGTGATGTCTAGTTGTGCTCGCAGCCCCTCTGTCCCCCTATGCCTCCAACAGGAGACCTCCCTTTATTTCTGGCTGGAGCACCATGGCCGCTCCCTGTTGCCCCCTCAGTGGCTCCTGTCACCCCAAGCTGTAATCTCCTTTCCCTGTCACTTTCTCTGTCACTGTGAGAAAGCCCTCACAGCAGCAGCTCTCCAAGCATCTCCCCTCCCCAGACCAAAGCCAGTCTACCATCCTTGTGTGTTGTATACAATTAACCTCACCCAAAGAGAGGACTGGTCTTGACCCTCAGCTCCTGGGAGGTAATCTCTAGGTTCTTGGATTGTCCTGCCTGATAGGAGTACCCTTGTCACAGAATGGGAAAAAAATATTTGCCAACTGCATATCTGACAAAGGCCTAACATCTAGGATCTACAAGGAATTCAAATGTGCCGAAAGGAAAAAAACAAACAGCTCCTTTAAAAAGTGGGCAAAAGATATGCATAGACACTTCTCAAAAGAAGATAAACCGGCAGCCAACAAACACATGAAAAAGTGCTCAGTCTCACTCATCATCAGAGAAATGCAAATCAAAACCACATTGAAACACCACCTAACCCCAGTAAGAATGGCCATCATTAACAAAACAAACAACAACAGGTGCTGGCGAGGATGTGGAGAAAAAGGAACGCTTCTACACTGCTGGTGGGAATGCAGACTAGTACAACCTCTTTGGAAGACAGTGTGGTGATTTCTGAAAGAACTAGAAATTGACCTTCCATATGACCCAGCAATTCCCCTA
>CAUYQG010002204.1:0-11437 GCA_963574415.1 Tarsius wallacei
GAGTTGGAGTCCCACTCGATCGCCCAGACTGGAGTGCAGTGGCCACTCCCGGCCACCGCAGCCTCGACCTGCTGGGCTCCGGCGATCCTTCCGCCTCAGCCTTCCGAGTAGCCGGAATTACAGGCGTGCGCTACCACGCCCAGCTAATTTTTTTGATTTATTGTAGGGATGAGGTTTCGCCTGCCCAGGCGGGTCTCGAACCCGCGGGCTCAGGCAATCCACTCACCTCAGCCTCCCAAGGCGCAGGATTACAGGCTGAGCCACCGAGCCCGGCTTGGTTTGTTTTTTAAAGCATACTCTTCTCATTTAAATTTGTTTCAAACTTTTAAAATCTAAAATATTAGGTGAAATGAAATGAAAAAAATAAGCTATCCGTTGATTTGGGATGTTAGTTTTCTAATTTTTAACAGAGTTTTCAGGAAAAAGTCAATAAAGTTGTGACTTTCTAAATTTCTGCTACACAGAAAGTAGAAGAAATCAGTCTCATGATGCACTGAGACATACTGGGTTATTCTGTGATGACAGAAAAAAAGAATAAAATAAAAAAACTAATTCCCAATGGCTAAAAAAAGAGCTAAGGTTTACTTCTTGGTCACCTTCGCCCATAATGTCAGTGAGGGCCATGATTCCATACATCACTCCAAGACATAGGCTCCTATTTGAAGCATCCCTGGTTACTAAGGCAGAGGGAAAGAGTTACCGAAAGTCTGGAACCAGCAACAAATGCACTGGCCCAGAAATTACTCATGTGATGTCTTCTCACAAGCCATTGGTTAAAACTCCTCACATGGCCTCACACAACCTCAACAGTCCAGAAAGTATGACTCTGTGATCAGAAGGTAAAATGCTGCTCATTTTTACTGAGAAGCATTCAGGATTAACACATTATTTAAGTTATGTCTATTTCATAAAGTGAAAAGTTGTGAATAACAACTACATCATGTAACACTAATAAGCAGGTAAGATTCTATAGGCCACTCGATTCTCTGCAAACATAATTTTCTTTGTTTTCTGTCACTGAACACAATTCCTTTATTAACGTTTTGTTTTGCCTAATGGCATCACTAAATATTACAATTGCAATCAATTTAGTCAAATCGATATTTATATGGTTTATGGTTCTTTTTGTGTGTGTTTTTTTTGAGTTGGAGTCTCACTCTGTCACCCAGACTGGAGTGCAGTGGCCGCTCCCGGCCAGCGCAACCTCGACCTGCTGGGCTCCGGCGATCCTTCCGCCTCAGCCTTCCAAATAGCTGGAACTACAGGCGCACACTACCATGCCTGGCTAATTTTTGATTTATTGTAGAGATGAGGTCTTACCAAGTTGCCCAGATGGGTCTCAAACCCGCGGGCTCAGGCAATCCACTCACCTCGGCCTCCCAAAGCGCTGGGATTCCAGGCTGAGCCACTTTTATATAGAGTGACGGATTGGCTGGATTGGCTTTGAAGGCAAAGGGACACAAATTCCTCAGTAATAATCTACATCTGACCAGGTGGGCATTTTCTGAAATGCACGTTATACCTATAGCCTAGAGGCACTGATTGTCCACACCATTGACAATAACTGGATGTAGAAGTCCTTATCTCCATTCGGTCATCCAGGTCATGCCTTGTTTCAGCCACATGGAAGGGAAGACAGTTGACTTTTCTTTTTGATAAATTGAGGTGGTTCAGAATGTTAGAGATTAAGTTAACCCCATCTGCCCAGCATTACTTTGTACTCTATAGCACGCATACCTGACTGGTGGTTGTGCGAGAGCTTGGCCCCTTGCTTGCTTTCAACCTGGCTGATGGGACAAGGGCTGGGACTGGGGCTGGGGGAGGTGGAGGGGAAGGATTGGGAATAAGTGGCTTGACCTCCTGGTGTAGCTGCAAACTTTGCAAGTATTCATACAAGTCTTGGCTTTATGTAAAGTCAACAGTTAATTGCTTGTATTCGTTTTTCACATTTCCTTTATAACAGCTCTTCTCTGAAAACAGTGAAAGTCAATATATAATTTGAATGGAAAGGATGGCGAGGTCAAAAGGCATGTGCCACTACATAGATTAATCCTTTAAAATTTTATCCAGGCACACATGTAGACATGTCTCAAGAAATGTATAATCTCAATAGTAGCTTTCCAATGTGGTAACTGAAGAATTGTGGGATTCCTAAGAACCTAAGATCAAATCTCTATTTAGCCATTTACCAGCTGCTTAAGATTGGGCAAAATATTTCACCTGAGATTTATTTTCCTTGAAAATGTTTGTGTACCCTAATGTTGGCATAAAATGGATACTCAGTGAAGAGTAGTTCTCATTACTAACTACACCAGTGATCTATCTCTTTAGAATGATGGGATATGTATTCTTATCTGATCTGTACTTTACAAATAAAACGTAACATAGATTAACCCATGAAAATCACTGACTAGCCAGGCGTGGTGGGTGTGCCTATAGTTTCAGTTATTTGGAAGACTGAGTTAGAAGGATCGCCTTAGTCCAGCAGGTAGAGGCTGTGGTGGCTCTAAGTGTGTCACTGCACTCCAGCCTGGGTGATAGAGTAGACTCTGACTCAAAAAAAAAAAGAAAAAAGAAAAAGAAAAAGAAAGAAAAAAAAAAGAATCACTGGCCGTAAAGTTCTTCTGTATTGGTATAAATATATAAGCAGGACAGTTTTGTTTTTTTTTTTTTTGAGTTGGAGTCTCACTCTGTCACCCAGACTGGAGTGTAGTGGCACGCTCCCAACCACCACAGCCTCAATCTGCTGGGCTCCGGTGATCCTTCCGCCTCAGCCTTCCAAGTAGCTGGAACTACAGGCACGTGCTACCACGCCTGGGTAATTTTTTTGATTTATTGTAGAGATGAGGTCTCACCAAGTTGCCCAGGCGGGTCTCGAATCCGCGGGCTCAGGCAATTCACTCACCTCGGCCTCCCAAGGCACAGGATTACAGGCAGAGCCACCGAGCCCGGCCAGCAGGACAGTTTAAAAATCACTAGCATGATATACTATCTGAAATTTGCTTCAAAATAATCCAGTGGATAAACTCTTAATGACACTAGAGTGGCCTTGAATTATTGATTATTGAAGCTAGATGATAGAAACATGGGTTCTTTGGACTCAATTTCTGTGTGTGTTTGAACATTTGATTATAAATATTTTCAATCCCTGATCCACAAACCATATTTGGAGCCAAATAAACAGATTATTTTATATTTAGGAGCATATTAAATAGAATCATGTTTATAAAACATTACCCATTTAACTCCTCCCTCCTCACATGGTGTCGTCTCATGGAATTTACATAGCATTTGGATAACTCAACAAAGAAAAATAATGACTTTGTTAGATAAAATTCAGGACCCCGTTCACTTAAAATATATTATTAGTTTTTTAAAAAATTGAATGAATATTATACTTAAATGTATTATTATATTTATACTTATTAGATATTTAATATGTATTAGCGCTACATATTATATACTAGATATATATAGATATTTATGGAAATGTATGTAACATATTTTATTAAAACATATCTTGAATATCTCTTTTGGGCTAGTCACATTATAAGACTCTTTATGTACATCATCTCACATCACCCCACAATGCCCTTTTGCAGTTGTAATGGGAATCTTCTGGCATTACAGGTAAGAAAACCAAGGGACAGAAAAGTTAAGTAACTAGCTTGAGGAAATTCCAGCTAGTAAATGACGTTGTTGTCACCAGGTCTCTTTGGCCCCATGCCCTTGATTCGTCCCCTTGGCATTCCCATTTGACCAACACAGCTGTTCATTAACCACCTAGAAGACATCCCACAATATGAATCTATGAATGAGATCATCACATTAGGTCAATACTGAGAACAACATCTTAAAATCAGATTTAGGAGCTGTTTGTGAGGGGGAAATGTGCTGTCTGTCTGGTCTGAATGCAGGCTTTCCAGCTGCCAGGTCTGGGTGTAACATGAGTTGGGTTGCCGGAGCTCATTAGAGCTCCTCCCTGCTCTGCAGTGAGTGCACTGGGATCTAGGCACAAGGACAAGGCCCAGGCCAAAGACCTCTTAGTATTCAGTGCTCTAAGCTGGTGCTTTTTCCAAGCCACTTCAGCACATGGGGATTCTTGCAGAGACAGATCAGCCCTAAATTAAGAGAATGGCAGGTTTGCTGCTGGCCCTCTATGGGCAACCTGTTTGCCCTCTGGAGGAAGTGTTAACCCTTGGACTTTGTGCCTCTGCAATTGCATTCATCACTTGTGTTTATGTGTTTATACAACTGCTTACACTGATACTGAGTTCATGTCCCCTCTGTTTAAACTGCTTTTTTGGAGGCAGGAGCTTTGTCTCATTAATCTCGGCATCCCCAGCACCTCATGTGAGGCCTATCAGATGATTGCTGCATCGAGTTAATGTGCCATACCCTCTGTGTTAAACCCCTGAAGCCAGTCCATGTGTGGTATATGTGTAGTCAATTAGGTTCTACCTCAAAAAGTCACTAACAAGTGGCATCAACTTCTTTTTTTTAAATGGTGTTGTTGACCCAGTGAGTCAAACGGATGGAGTGTGTGTGTGTGTGTGTGTGTGTGTGAGTGTGTGTGTGTGTGTAACGTATTATGTTGAAGTCAGGGAGACCTGGGTCCTGCTCTGTTCAAGCGCTGCCCTAACTTTGTGGTCCCTGGCTAATTGCTTAGCTATACTCTGGGCCTAAACTTCCTTATCTGAGGTTATTTTGGTGGAGTGATTAAAAGCTCAGCCTAGCAAGATAAATCAGCGTTTTAATTCTGGCAACACTGCTTAGCTCTTGTACAAATTACTTAAGCCTCCCTCTGCCTCAGTTTCCTTATCTTTGAAAAGAGAATAACAGTCCTTATTTCAACAGGTTCTTGTGGAGATTAAAGAAGATGAGGAATAAATACAGTGTTTATCATAATGCCTGAGTTTTCTTACTATTCCTATCTCCAAACATGTCATGGTACTTGAACAGATAATACAGATGTAAGCAATTTTTATTTTTTTTATTTTTTATTTTTTTGAGTTGGAGTCTCACTCTGTCACCCAGACTGGAGTGCAGTGGCCGCTCCCGGTCACCGCAGCCTCGACCTTCTGGGCTCCAGCGATCCTTCCGCTTCAGCCTTCCAAGTAGCAGGAACGACAGGCGCGCGCCACCACGCCCGGCTAATTTTTGATTTATTGTAGAGATGAGGTCTCCCCAAGTTGCTCAAGCGGGTCTCGAACCCGCGGGCTCAGGCAATCCACTCACCTCGGCCTCCCAAAGCACGGGATTACAGGCTGAGCCACTGAGCCCGGCTGATATAAGCAATTTTTAAAAGAATAGGACCTAAAGGAAATATCAATATATATGAAAGCAGTCTTACTCCCTGGCCTTCATTTTTGCATGGTCCTACCATGGCAAGGATAGTACAAGTATTGTTCTGAAAGAATAGATGGACAAGATGAATTATCTACTTGGTAAAGTGGATAAAATGATAAAGAGTGCTCCAGGGATTTAAGAAAAAGAACATTATTGATCATATTTTTACTCCCCACCCCACTTTATCAATGTCTTTTATGTGATATCTTCTTAACTCTTTTCCCCCCAGCAGTCATCAATCCTTTGCTTTTTCCTCCATAACATCCGGAGAATTCCTGCTTGAGTCACAGGAAACAACCTAATCAGGGAATGTAGAAATGTAAAACAATTTAAGAGGAGGAAAAAGAATATCAAATTAGTAAAACTCCACAGGAAACTGAGGGCAACAGAGCCACCCTGTGTGAATCGAGGAGGTAATTGGGCACTCAGTCCTCTTCACTGCAAAGCTCTGTTCCTTTGTGCACCATCAGCAGAGATTACGGCTCCAGTGTCACCGGAAAGTGGGTGTCACAGTTTCTAATGGATCAGCTACCCATCATTAGCCAAGTTCTCTTTTTGCTTTTCTCCTTGGAGAAAGGCAAGTTTAGAACAATAAAATGGCTTTTGAGGTGGGAAAAAGAAAGAAAAAGTGACATCTTAAGGTCTTCTATGTAGGATATGGCAGAATTCAGCTTAGAGCATTTGCCACCTAGCCTTGGGCAATTTCTCCACATTTTTGCAGGCATTCTAAAATTGAAAACTAGGTTGGAGGCATTTGAATTGGCCCAGAGGACCCCCGCACTGCCTAAGCCTGCCGTGCTTTGTCATGGTTTTCAGAATTAGTGAGGAAGTCTGCATAAGAAAGCAGAGGGTATGGGCAGGGAACTTCTGCCGGCTGCCTCCAAAACACCAACTAATCTTGTAGGAAGATTTGAGAATTACAAGTGCTGGTAGACATATTAGCATACTACAAATATCTAAATATCTTTGAAATATTACTAAGAAGGTCCATAAACTGAATTTCTATATTTTTCACTGTGAATAAGAAGCAAAGGGAAAAACTTTGGCCTCTCAAAAGACCAACTCCAATGTCTCTGAGACATTGGAAAAGTCGTTTAACACATCCGACCCCTCACTCACTAATTCCACTGTTAGAACAGGAATAATGGCAGGATATTTTGCAATTCAAATAGAATATATGCTAATTTTTCTAAATCTTTAAATAATATATAAACAAACAATATTATACTATTCCTTACAGCTAAAGAGCTAATATTATGTGCAAGACTCTCCTCTCCTTGAAGAAGTGTTGCTTAACAAATGCAGCACATTAAGAAAATATCAATAAGCATACAAAAAATCATGTAATCCCGCAATCCAGAGTTAACCATTGTAAATACACAGTTTATCCCCTTACACTATTTAAATAAATCTGATGTTAGACAGTATGTGTAATTTTTTACTGTTTTAAATCCAAAGCATTTACAATTACCTTAGAACTTTTGATGTGCTAAGTACTATTCTAAGTACTTTACATAAAGTAAGTCATTTAATAATCACAGGAACCCTATGTCATACATACATACTGTTATTATAATGGCACGAGAAAACTGAGGCACTGAAAAGCGAAGTAACTCAACTAAGAATACTAAGCCAGTGGGCGATAGAACAGGAGTCAAGACCAAACGTTTTGGAACCAGAGTGTGTGTTAGTAACTATTAGGCTAGTTGGCTTCATTACTTGGGAGAGGTGGTGTTAAAGTTTCTCTTTGTAGAAATGTTTTTTGAAAAGGAAATAGCAGCCGGGCTAGGTGGCTCAACCTGTAATCCCGCGCCTTGGGAGGCTGAGGTGAGTGGATTGCCTGAGCCCGCGGGTTCGAGACTCGCCTGGGCAACTTGGTGAGACCTCATCTCTACAATAAATCAAAAATTAGCCAGGCGTGGTAGCGTGCGCCTGTAATTCCAGCTACTTGGAAGGCTGAGGCGGAAGGATCGCCGGAGCCCAGCAGGTTGAGGCTGCAGTGGCCACTCCTGGATGACAGAGTGAGACTCCAACTCAAAAAAAAAAAAAAAAAAGAAAAGAAAAAGAAAAGGAAATAGCAGCTTTAATAATAAATTACCATCAGTATTTTAATCGTTCTTATGGAGCAGACACTATGCCAAATGGTTTACACATATGCAATATTGTGCATAAAAAGGTTTGGCTCCGTAAATATTTGTTGAGTTGTATTCAAGTTAAATTAAACCTCTCACTCAGAAAAAACCCACCACACACCAAAAAGTCCTTCTCATGCACCACTAAATTCGACTTATCTTTGAAAGCCCCATGTAAGCCTTTTGTGCTTTATTATATCTTCCCGAACATTTTATCTGCCATTGACGCTCTCCTCTAAACTCTTAGTATATACTACCCACACTGATTTGTTCACATTTCAAACTTCTTTTTTTCATTTCATTAAAGTAAAATGTATGTACATAGTTTTAAAACGAACTTTTTATAACAACATTCCGCAGTGTTTCCATTTGTCACCACAATGCTCTGTAGTCTGTGAAAACAACATCCCATTCAGAATCATGAGTCGAACCCGGCCAAGTTCGTACATCTCTTTTAACCTAGAACATTTCCTCTTCTCAGGGCACTGATTTGTGGAAGAGTATGGGTCAGCAGATTTGTAGAATGTTCTAGATCACTGTTGCTTACCTTGTTTCTTTGTCTCCTGTATGTCCTACAACTGAGCGTTACCTCTAAATAAAAGCTTGATTAGATTCATTTTGGGGAAGGATACTCTATAGGTGGCAATTTTATTGTTTTGTAAATGATGACATTAAGTGTTTTTTACATTAGTAAGTATATATAATGGCCCTTATAAAATTGTATGTGTCCCAAAACATCATGATTATCTTTTTTATAACCCACAGTGTATAGCACACATAAATATTGTCTTCGCCATCATTTATAAAATCAATGAATGGATGATGAACGAACAAAGAATGGTAAGACGACTGATTTTTTTTCAAGGAACTGGTGTCATTGGTACATCTAAGCATGCTATCCTCCCAATATTAGATTATGATCAGCAATGCAATTTGCTTTCAGCTCATATTAAGTGGCATTTAAGATAATTGGTGTGGAAGGTGTGTACAGAATCTATTTGCCTACTCCCGTGTCACGTGATAGGTTGATACTTACCAGTTATTAAAATGTGCCCTATTTGGGGGCATTTACAGATAAGCTTTTATATGCTTTTTGAAGAATCGTGTCCTACTGTAAGCACTCCCATTGTCTGCACAGCCCAAGACACAGCACACAGGCTTCAGGTTCTAAGCCAGGTGCTCCAGAAAGCAGCCATGATGACAGGTGGAGAAGAGATATGACTGAGATTTGCTGTGTTCCAGCCTCTGCTCTCCTCACTTTCCATGGATCTACATTCTTAGTTCTCACAGCTCTATTGGTATTATCCACTTTTTACTGATGAGAAAAGTGAAGCACAGAGAGGTTCATTACCTTTTCAAAAGTTACACAACTCGTAAGTCAGGAAACCCAGGCCTTCTGGGTCCAGATTCTGGCTCCTCAATGTTCATAACTAAAGGTACTGATTGAAGGTAATTCAGTGCTGCCTCCTGACATTGGGTTATTTTGAAGAGCTGGGATCTACTAATTTTTGTTTCTTCTTTAGAAATTAGTTGATCCAGTTGTCATCCCTCGAGTAAGTGGTCATTCTTTCTTTGCAGACTCTCATTAATGCTTTCCTTCACCTTTCGCTTTGCGGGCTGAGTGACCGCTGGTCCTTGAGTCTTCTCCAGAAGTCTCATTTCTGGTTCTTTGATGGAACCTGTGGCTCTTTTATTCTTTCTCTCTGTGGTACCTTGGCCTGGAATGGCAGCTGGACACTGCAGGGTCTGGGATGTGCTCATTAAACAAGAGGATTAACTCATGGTTACCACAGGGATGTTCTGTTTGTGCCTCCTGCTAGGGGTTTGTTTGGCTTTGGAAGCCTTTCATGTGTCCTGAATCCTATAAATCCTTCTGATAAATGAGACGTGTACATAGTTTCTGCCACTTATGAGAGACGTTGAGAGAGTTAAGCATGGTGGCTTTTGTGTCCGCAGATTTGAGCTAGAATTCCAGTTCTGCCACATACCACTTCACCTGGTCCACTCCCCTCCCCCTGGTCCTCTCATCCCCTATCCCCTGGGGCTTTATTCTCTCTCTGTATCCACCTGAATAGATACCCTTCTCATCTTCACATGTCAGAATACTGCTTGCTTTTAAAGCTAGCTCAGGGACTTCTTCCTCCATGAGTCAGAAAGACCTCTTAGCTTACTAGATGAGAAAATAGATTTAAAATTAGATAGCTCTGGGTTCAACTTATCTTTTTGTTAACTGTACAATGTTTGTAATTTCTCAGTTTCCTTGGGGAAAAAAGATAATGACATTCCTATCATTTTAGGTTATTGCAAGCATAAAGAAAATATAAACATGAAGTTGTTAATCTCGTCAGTAGTCAGTAGTGAGTGCTGGTCAGATAATAAGGAGGTTATTCTCATTAACTGTGTGTGTCTATGTGTGTGTGTGTGTATGCGTGTTTGTGAGTACACCCACAGATGAATCTGGTGAGGGGCAGATACTCATGTAGCTGGTCAGATTGGTGGAAATACTTTCTTCCTATTTTAAGTCCTTTCCAGAACTTTGTTTCTTGCTCATGTCACTTTTCACTTCTAATGTTTATGTTTTTCACCTCTAATATTGCTGTTGGTAAATGTGCCTTCTGACATGAGCAGACATTTTTCAAAGGAAGACATACAAGCAGCCAACAAACGATGAAAAAAATGCTTCACCTCACAAATCATCAGAGAAATGCAAATCAAAACTATGATGAGGTACCACTTAACACCAGTAAGGATGGTTATCAAAAATAAGTCAATAAAACAACAGGTGCTGGTGTAGCTGCGGAGAAAAGGGAGTGGTTCTACACTGTTGGTGGGAATGTAAGCTAGCTCAACCTTTATGGAAAGCAGTGTAGCAATTTCTTAACTAAAAATTGAGCTTCCATACAATCCAGCAATCTCTCTTCTGAGAATATACCAAGAGGAACATACAGAAATAGATGAACCCAGAGCTATCTAATTTTAAATCTATTTCCTACAAAAAAGAACTTGCACACACATGTTTATTGCAGCACTTTTCAAAATAGCAAAATCATGGAACCAATCCAGATGCCCATAGAAAGTGTACTGAATAAAGAAAATATGGTACATATATGTAATGGAATATTATGTAGTCATAAAGAAGAGCAAGATCATGGCCTTCACAGCAATATGGATGCAGCTGGAGACCATCATACTAGGTGCACTATCACAGAAACAAGGAACTGAATGCCACATGTACTCACTCGTAAGTGGGGTCTTATCACTGATCACATGAGCACAAGGGTGGGATTGGCAGAAGCTGGACACTGCTATGGGAGGGAGGGATGGTGGGATGGGGGAGGAGTGCAAGTAGCATCATACTGGGACCCTGGTCTACTATTGGAGGGAGAGAGGGCCAGCTAGAAACTCAAACTTCACTTTCATGCATCTTACTTGTGCAATAAGTACACTTATACTCCCCAACTCTAAAATTACATAGTATATTCATTAATGTAATACCTTGTTGAGATATAAAGATAAAATGAGAGGCATAAACTTTCTAATAAAAGTATGTGCATATCTGTGAAAGAAAATAAATAATGTGTCTTCTCTCCCCGCCCCTCTGTACATGTCACAAAGTGACTGTGAATTCCTTGAGGAATTCTGTATCTATTTTGCATTTTTCTCTCCCAGAGATCTGTTGTGCTTTTCACCACAATCATTAATACATACTGAATAAAAGAATGGGTATGTGAGTGTCTGCAATATCTCCAGATCACCTTAAATTATGATTTTTGCCTGCCAAGGCCATCATCAGAAAATGTTTATTTTTTAATTTAATTTTTTTTTGAGTTGGAGTCTCACTCTGTCGCCCAGACTGGAGTGCAGTGGCCGCTCCCAGCCACCGCAGCCTCGACCTGCTGGGCTCCGGCGATCCTTCCGCCTCAGCCTTCCAAGTAGCTGGAACTACAGGCGCGCGC
>CAUYQG010002209.1:0-21786 GCA_963574415.1 Tarsius wallacei
GCCCAGCTAATTTTTTTGATTTATTGTAGAGATGAGGTTTCGCCTGCCCAGGCGGGTCTCGAACCCGCGGGCTCAGGCAATCCACTCACCTCAGCCTCCCAAAGGCGCGGGATTACAGGCTGAGCCACCGAGCCCGGCTTAGAGACTATTAATTGTACCCCAACATCCAGTCTCCCCTTTTTATACGGAAACAAGTTTTAGGTGGGTACAGCCAGAGTCCATTTCTCAGTCTCCCTTACAGCTAGTTGTAGCTATATGACTAAGTTCAGGGAAATGAGATGTGAGCATAAATGTTGTGTGCTCTTAAATGGAAGACATGAGCCAGCTTCTACCTCCCTCCACGTCCTACCGACTGGAAAGTGGAAATGGTGGTAAAAGCTAAGCTATGTTAGACCAAAGATAGATGCTATGTGCTGAGATGCGCACAGCATCAGAGAGAGGAGGCCTGGTCCTCTGGTGATTGCAGGGCCTCCATCCCAGCCCTGGACTACTTACCTGGACTTTAACACAAGAGATAAATATCTTGTTTAATGGGATTATTTTGAGGCTTTCTGTTGTAACAGCCAAAACGTGAAAGTACTAACATCTAGAATGGCTCTATAGGAACATAGCTAGAATATGAGAATCTCCACTGATAAATATGATCACACAAGGAAATTCAGGACAGTTAGTCAAAAAAGCACTGGACTAAAAATAAGGATGTGGGGGTGTTTAGTACCCTCCTTACCACTGGTTGGTTTTGCAACCTCAGGCAAGCCTCTTTATAAATCTGTGTCCTCATCTGTAAAACAACATGGTTTTGTACAATTAAACATAAAGATTTTGGCTGGGCTTGGTGGCTCAACCTGTAATCCCAGCACTTTGGGAGGCTGAGGTGAGAGGAGTGCCTGAGCCCGCAGGATCGAGACTAACCCCAGCAACTTGGCGAGACCTCGTCTCTCCAAAAAGTCAAAAATTAGCCAGGTGTGGTAGCTTGCACCTGTAGTTCCGGCTACTTGGAAGGCTGAGGCGGAAAGATCACCGGAGCCCAGCAGGTCGATGCTAGCATGGCCGTGAACTGCACTTCAGCCTGGGTGACGGAGTGGGACTCCAACTATTAATAAATAAATAAATAAAGTTTTAAAACTTGAACATTTTTTAAAAAATCGTCTATTTTTCAGAAGTGCTTCATTATTTCATATTCATTGATAAGGTCACTCCATACTAGAGGCTGGGAATGAGGGAGGAGCACAGGGAGAGATTTGTTAAAGGACATGGCATTACAGCTAGATAGGAGGATTAAGTTCTAGTATTCTATAGCACTAGAACTTAAGGACAAGTGCCGTTAACAATAATATATTACACAATGTCATTAGCTAGAAGGAAGATATCGAATGTTCCCAACACAAAGAAATGACAATTGTTTGAGATGATTGATATGCTAACTACTCTGACCTGCTCACCATACATTATATGTATCACATCACTATGTAGTTAATAAATACAATTATTAAATGTCAACTTTAAACATTTTATTAAAAAATGTTTAAAAAAGTATGTGAACAGATGATAACGACTTTCTTAAATAAAATAATAAGATCTTCAGCAGCTGCATCACTGCGAACCTTTGCATAAGGCTAAGAATTCCCCATATACGGTATTAGCTTTAAAAATTCTCCCAGTGGGTGTCATTATTTTAGCTCCATTTTACAAGTAAGGTTCCTGAGGTTTAATGAGGTTAAGTGCCTCACCCTGCCAGGCAGATAGTGGTGGAGACAGGATTTAATTCCTGAGCCCAGAGCACAGGTGTTTACTACTGCTATTCTGACTCCATAACTATGCCTAACTAGTCACTGTGGAACATACCAGAAGAGCAGTGGTAATGGCCATTGGCCATATGGCCTCTTCAGCCACTGTGACGAGGAGGGTGTGTTATACTTTAAATACCTAATTTGCTCACTAGGTTAAGGTGACATGTAGAGAGATCATTGGGAATCATCCAGGGAACACAGGGAGAATTAAGTTAATGGTGACACACATCTACCAACTACTGGGAAGAAGATAAGCAGCCCTCAAGAACCTGTCACCCAGCCTCATGGCACAGCGTGGTTGCTGCACTCCTGGGACCAAGCCTCCTGAGTTTGGCAGGCAGCTGTGATTCGAGAGGGGTAGGGGGGATGTCAGGCCCCAGGATGCGTTGTTTTCTGCCCATTGCAATTTGCAGAGGCACTTCAGAGAAGCTAAGCCTGATGGACTCTGAGCATTGTTTTTTTTTTTTTCCCTAGCAACAAAATTAAAACTGCACCTAGGGATTTATCCACCCTTTTGCTGATCTCGATGTGAACCGTGCAGCTAAATCCCTGCACTCGGCACTGACTCTATCTCCCAGCGTGTTGCTTAAAATGTGGCCAAGCACAAATGGAAAACATCAAGTCTTGCTGAAGTCAGCACACGGAATTAATCTCTAAGAGTAATGAAAGAATTCGTTTCACTTTGTAAGATAAATAAATGCGAAGTATGGCAAAGTCAGAGATGTTCAGCACAGCTGCTTTTAGAAGGAGACATCTTGGGAAAAGGATATTATGTACTCGGGGCATATTCTGATGTCACTCTAATCTTGTGAGATTAGGAGAATACTTTGGGTTTTTGTAAAATCTGTTTAACATATGAGATTTTTAATCTGTTACTATTTGCCTTTACTGCTTTTTAACATTGGAAATTTTTATTTATTTATTTTTACCTCCATATTTTTATTCATTTATTTATTTTAGCTTATTTTTAAAATTAATTGTCTCATTTATTTTTAGCTCATGGAAGCATGTGATTTAAATCACTACAAAATTAGAAACCATCTCAATCTTTAAAGTTAATGTGAAAGCTCTCTGTTTTTCACCCCATTTTTACCCTAATAGTGAGTATCAGACTTTGATATTTTGAGTGGTGTTTGTTTGAAACATGAAAATAATCATCTTGGCTTCACAGGGTTGTTGGGAGGAGCAAAAGAGAAAAAGGATGTGAACACTGTGGACCACAGAACCTTATACTTTGTTTGAGTATGGTTCATCTGCTTGGAATCACCAGCAGCATTCGTTAAAAGTTTGTTCTGACAGTTTGGGGTAAAGGGAGTGTGGTCAGAGAACATTCCTCCTTCAGTACCTAATGAAATGGACAAAACGATTGCATTTTAAAAGGCCTAAAATTCATTATCATCAAGAGTGCAAAAGGGTAAAGATTTATGAAATAAGCTTGAAAAGTGGCTCTCAACTTTGCTAATGACACCTGCTTTCCAAAAAGAGAAATGAGGAAAAGTGAGTCCACAAACTTCTGATACTCTTCCTGAAATCACCTTGCTGTGAAGAGAAATAGACTGAGAGGTGAGAAGATTGGAGACTGGGGCATGCAGGAGCCGCTCTCTGTGCCACTTCAGATCTTCCTGAGGCAAGGGGCATTGCGAGGGCCAGGTTTTCTCAAGTGCTTGCTGGCTTGGGGGACCCAACCAAAGCCTGTGGGAACTTCTGCCCCATGCTGGGAAGACTGGCTCTGGTAAGGGACATTTGCTGGGACTCAGAAGAGAGAATTCAGCCAGGACACAGCGAGGATTGCAGGCAGCTCCTGAAGACGTCTCTCTCCTTCCCCACTGTCAAGTCCTCAGGCTGCAGAAAATAGAAAAGTAAATAGAAGATAACATCTAGTCCTCACAGTGGTTTCCATAGGAGTGACTGATAGTTTTCAGGGAAGAGAACCAAGAGCTACAGTAGACCAGAGAAACCGAAGAGTTATACAGAACTGCCCAAATTGAGCTTCAACAAAATGAAAAAAAATGTCATGTCAACCTTGTAAACGTGCCACATGGGAGAGAAGGAAAGAGAGAGTAGTAACATGAAAATAATCGTCTTGGCTTCACAGGGTTTTTGGGAAGAGCAAAAGAGAAAAAGGATGTGAACACTGGACCACAGAACCTGCCACTATCTAAGTTCTCAAAAATTACAGTCTTTTTTCCATCTTACCCCTTGTTCATACCCTATACACTAGTTTTTGTTTTGTTTTGCTCAACTCAGACACATTTTATATCCTTATACCACTGTAGTTTTTCAGTTTGAGCAATTTATGACTTAAAGCTAAATAATTATTTGCCAGCAAACTTTTCTTGAAAATATATAGCAGCACAGGAAAGGTCATGAGCTTTATCATTTTAACTAGGCTTCAGTGGGTTTTCTCTCTCAGTCTGTGATTTTGGGCAGGTTCTATATTTAATCCTTCTGGGCCAAGTTTCCTTCTTTACCGAATGATGTTAATAACCCTTAATTTGCTATACCTCTGTATACCTGGCACAACGTTAGGTGCTCCTTGAGATGACACGCCTAATATCATTTTACTTTTGGAAATTGTTATATTTATATGAAACAGCAACAAATTATTGTTTGTAACCCCAACTACTTCCTTGGAAGGGTGGGTCTTGTCGCCATAGGGCACCTTTTTTTGTGGTGCACCATGATGTCTTGGGTCTGTAAGTTTGTGAGTTGGATTTGAGGGAAAAGCTAAATTGCTTGCATAAGAAAGGGAAGAAAAAAATAGAAGTGGAGGTGGGGGCATGGGGATCAAAATTCTAGGTAAGAGAATTAAGCAGTGGAGTCTGGGAGGATTCAGGGAGGAAAATCCCTGGAGAGGATATAGGCAGGAAGGAATTTTGAAGGTACAAGTATAGAAAGTGAATTTTACCCTTGTTTTCTTTAGGTTGTGTGATATAACTACCCTTCCTGATCCCTTCTTCTCCTCCAGGACGCAGAAAATCTTCAGGGAAATGGACATTGTTCAGTAAAGCTTTTGGTGTGACTAGATTTGGTGGTAGGCAGTGGGACTAGGAGAGGCACTGGGTTTTTCCTGCAGGTTGATGCCCTAATGCTGAGCATTGAATTACTAGTTTGTATAGTGAAGTTCCATTCAACTTTTTAGGAACCTGCCAAACTCTTTTCCAAAGTGACTGTATCATTTTGCATTTTCCAGTAATGTATGCAATTTTCGATTGCTGTATGTCCTTGTGAACACTTGGTATTATCATTCTGTTTTGCTGTGTTTTTTTTTTTTTTTTTTTTTTGGTTTTTTTTTTTTGAGTCAGAGTCTCATCCTGTGGCCCAAGGTGGAGTGCAGTGGCACGATCATGGCTCACTACTTTGTACTTATATAGATCTTTAATTTCTCTCAGCGAAGTTTTATAGTTTCTCAGTGTACAGCTCTTAAACATATTTCATTAAATATATCCCTAAATATTTAATATTTTGATGTTATTGTAAATTGTATTTTTATTTAAGCTTCCAATTATCTATTCGAATACATAGAAATAGAACTGATTTTTATATATTGACTTTGTATCTTACAATCTTGTTAAATTCATTATTATTTCTAGTAGCATTACTGATCTGCAAATAAAGATGGTTTTAGTTCCCAACTCCTGGGCTTAAGCAGGCTTCCTGTGTCAGTCTCCTGGTGACTAGGATTACAGGCACGTGCCACCATGCCCAGCTAGTTTTAAAAATTATTTTGTAGAGACAAGGTCTCACTATGTTGCCCAGGCTAGTCTTGAACATGTGGGCTCCTGCTGCCTTAGAATTATTGTTCTTTTTAAATTGTATTTTTTCCCATTTCCTAATGCCCGGTGATGCTGAGCATCTTTCCTGTCCTTATTTGTCATTTATGTCCCTCCCTTGTTGAAGTGTCCATTAAAATCTTTCACCCATTTTTTAAAAATCAGCTTTTTTTGTTTTCTTATTACCGAGTTGTAAAAGTGTCATTCTCTTAAAACCTGTTGGCATTTTGACTGGGATTATGTTGAATTCTCTGATTGTGTTTGCAGAGAATTGTCATATTAACAATATTTAGTCTTCTAATTCATAAACATGTTATATCTTTGTATTTATATAGATCTTTAATTTCTCTCAGCAAAGTTTTATAGTTTCTCAGTGTACAGCTCTTAAACATATTTCATTAAATATATCGCTAAATATTTAATATTTTGATGTTATTGTAAATTGTATTTTTATTTAAGCTTCCACTTGTCTATTCTAATACATAGAAATATAACCTGATTTTTATATATTGACCTTGTATCTTGCAATCTTGTTAAATTCATTATTATTTCTAGTAGCATTACTGATCTGCAAATAAAGATGGTTTTAGTTCTTCCTTTCAAATATGTATACCTTGTATTTTATGATGCTGGCAAGGGCCTTTGGTACAATGTAGAATAGAAGTGATATGAGCAGGCATTTTTGCCTTGTTCTCAATCTTTTTCTTTTTTAGTTGGAGTCTCACTTTGTCGCCCAGACTGGAGCGCAGTGGCCGCTCCAGGTCACTGCAGCCTCGACCTGCTGGGCTCCAGCGATCCTTCCGCCTCAGCCTTCCAAGTAGCTGGAACTACAAGCGTGTGCTACCACACCCGGCTAATTTTCTGATTTATTGTAGAGATGAGCTCTCACCAAGTTGCCCAAGTGGGTCTTGAACCCGCGGGCTCAGGCAATCCACTCACCTCGGCCTCCCAAAGCACGGGATTACAGGCTGAGCCTCCGAGCCAGGCTTGTTCTCAATCTTTAAGGAAATAATTAGGTCTTTCTCCATTAAGTATGTCAGTGGTTGAGTGTGTAGTGATGCACACCTGTAGTCCCAGCTACTGAAGAGGCTGAGGCATGAGGTTCATGTAAGCCCATAATTTGAAGTTTGAGGTCAGCCTGGGCAACATCATGAGATCTCACGAGATTTTTTGTAGATGCTCTTTATCAGATTTAGGAAGTTCTCTTCTTTGCCTAGTTTGCTGAGAGCTTTGTTTGTTTTTAAATCATGAGTGGGTGTTAAATCTTGTCAAATGCTTCTTCTCCCTATATTGATCATATGGATTTTCTCTTTTAGTCTGTTAACATGGTAACTTCCATTGATTAATTTTTGAACTTTCACCAACTTGCATTCCTGAGATAAACCCTATGGAGTCATGATGTTACCATATTATAGACAGCAGGGTGCAATTTACTAAAATTTTCGTATCTATATTATGAGAGATAGTGGCCTGTAATTATGTTTTATTATAATGTCTTTGTCTGGTTTTCATGTCAGGGTCCTGCTTTCCTCATTGAATGCTTTGAGAAGTATTTCCTCTTCTTCTGTTTTCTCAAACAATTTGTGTAGAACTGATTTTATTTCTTCCTTAGGATTCGCCAGCAAAGTCATCTGGAGCTGAAATTTTCTTTGTGGCAGGTTTTTAAACTACAAATACAATCTCTTTAATAGATAAAAGGTTGTTCATATTATCTCATTATTATTGTGTGAGCTTTGAGACCATGTGTCTTGCGGGTGATTTGCCCATTTCATCAAAGTTGTTGAATGTACTGGCAATGGCATAGTTCATAGCATTCTTTTATTTTTCTTTTAATGTCTGCAGGATCTATAGTAATGTTCCATCTTACATTCCTGATATTGGTGACTTGTGACCTCCCTCTATTTTTTTTCTTATCAGTCTAGCTAGAAATTTGATTTACTTTTTTTGTCTTTTCAAAGAACAACTGTTGGTTTCATTGATTTTTCTCTATTACCAGTTTCCTCTTTTATTGATTTCTGTTCTTTATTTTTTCCCCTTTGCTTACTTTAGGTATCATTTGTTCTTTTTTCATTTTCTTAAGGGGAAGTTTAAATCATTGGTTTAAGGCATATCTTCTTAAATATTACTATTTTATGCTATAACTTTCCTTTTGAGCACTGCTTTAACTACATCCCACAATTTTTGATGCGTTTTGTTTTTGTTTTACTATCAGTTCAAAATGTTTTCTAATTTTCCTGTGATTTATTCCTTGACCCACGAGATCACGTCTGCTGCTTAAGGAGTGTGCCACTTGGCCAACAAACATATGAAAAAATGTTCAACATTACTAATCATCAGAGAAATGCAAATCAGAACCCTGGTGAGATACCATCTCACATCAGTCAAAGGGCTATTATTAAAAAGTCAAAAACAATAGATGTTGGTGAGGCTGTGGAGAAAAGGGAATGCTCATACACTGTTAGTGAGAACGTAACCTAGTTCAACCCCTGTGGAAAGCAGTTTGGAGAAACTTCTCAAAGAACTAAAAATAGATTTACTACTTGACCCAGCAATTTTGCTACTGGGTATATACCCAAAGAAGCACAAATCACTATCCAAAAAACACCTGTGCTCATATATTTGTTGCAGCAATATCTACAATAGTAAAAACATGCAACCAACCTAGGTACCCATCAACAGTGGCCTGGATTAAAAAAAACGTGGTATATTTCCACCATGGAATACTACACAGACATAAAAAAGAACAAAATCATGGCCTTCACAGCAATGTGGATGCAACTGGAGACAATCAGTCTAAGTGAATTATCACAGAAATGAAAAACTGAATTCTGTACGTTCTCACTATAAGTGGAAGCTAAACACTGAATACACCCAAGCATAAAGAAGGGAAAAACAGGCATTAGGGACTCCTAAAGGGAGAAGGAAGGGAGAAAGTTAAGAGTTGAAAAACTAAGCCAGGCGCAGTGGCTCATGCCTGTAATCCCAGCACTTTGGGAAGCAGAGACGAGAGGATTACCTGAGCCCATGGGTTCAAGACCAGCCTGGGCAACTTGGTGAGACCTTGTCTCTATACAATAAATCAAAAAATTAGCCAGGCATGGTGGTGTACGCCTGTGGTTCCAGCTACTTAGAAGGGTGAGGCAGAAGGATCGCCTGAGCCCAGCAGTTCGAGGCTGCGGTGGCCGTGAGCATGCCAACTGCACTCCAGCCTGGGCGACAGAGTGAGAGTCCAACTCAAAAAATAAAAATAAAAAAGAGTTGAAAAACTACCCACTGGGTACCACGCCCACCACCTGGATGATGGACTCAATAGAAACCCAAACCTCACCATCACACAATATACCTGTATAACCAACCTATACATGTACCCCTTGAATCTAAAAATGTGTGCTAATATCCAACAAATTGGATTTTCCAGTAGTTTTTTTTTTCTGTTACTAATATCTAGCTTAACTTTGTTGTGGTTGAAGAATATCTTTTGCATAAATTCAGATCTCTTAAATTTGAGACATTCTGTCACCTAGACTATGGTCTATCTTGGTAAATGTTCCACATGAGTTTGTTAAGAATATAATTTCTGCAGCTGTTGTGTGGTGTGTTCTATAAATATCAATTATATCAAGTTGATTAATAGTGTTATTCAATCTCTATGTTCTTACCGATTTTTTTTTTGCTATTCTATCAATTAGTAACAAAGGAGTGTTAAAGTCACCAACTACAGTACCATTGTAGATTTATTTATTTTTCCTTTAATTTTAATAAAATTTGTTTATGTAATTGAAGCTATTATTAATTAAGTACATACACATTTGCCATTATCAATGCTCTTCTTTTTCCTGGCTGTCTCATTTTTTGCTCTGAAATGTGCTTTGTCTGAAAATATTGGTTTTTGCATGGTATATCTTTTCCATTCCTTTCCTTTTAAACTATCTGTGTCTTTATAGTAAATTTCAGTGTTTCTGGGTCTCTAATCTCACATATGGACATTGTCCTCCAGGTGACTCATGCTGTTTCTTTCTTTGTCTTTTTTACTCTGTGCTATTCATTTAGGATAGTTTCTATTACTATGTCTCAAGTTAACTTATCTATTATTCTATAGTGTTTAAGCTATTGCTAACCTCATTCATTGCATTTTTCATTTCAGATATTGTATTCTTATTTTCTTGAAGTTTCATGGATCATTTTTATGCCTCTTGTTGTTCACATGGTTATTCTTATGTTTTTCTCTAACTTCTTCAATATTATGGAGCATATTTGTATTAACTTTTAATTTTTATTTATTTATTTACTTTGAGTAGGAGTCTCACTCTGTCGCCCAGGCTGGAGTGCAGTGGCACGCTCATGGCCACCACAGCCTCAACCTGCTCGGCTCAGGCGATTCCTCTGCCTCAGCCTTCCAAGTAGCTGGAACTACAGGTGTGTGCCACCATGCCCAGCTAATTTTTAAATTTATTGTAGAGACAAAGTCTCACCAAGTTGCCCAGGCTGGTCTTGAGCCCCTAGGCTCAGGCAATCCTCTTGTCTCTGCCCGCCAAAGTGCTAGGAGTACAGGTGTGAGCCACCATGCCCAGCTATAATAACTTTTTAAAACATTCTTATCTTCTAATTCTATTATCTCTGATATTTTGGTCTTTATTTTATTGGTTGATTCTTTCCTGTTTATAGATTTTATTTTTCTACTTTTCTTGCATGCTTGTCAGTGTTTGGCGTACTGACTTCTTGGACTTCTTTCCCTGGCCTCAGGTAGTTTTCTCTCACACACATAGATCATTACTTAGTGGAAAACTTCAGAGTTCTCTTTCTCCCTCTTTTTCTCTTCTCTGAGGGAAATTCTAGCTGTCTTGGCCTTCTAAAACTTCAATCTCTAACTCCCCAACTCAATGAGACAGCCAAGCTCTGTTTGGGTTATCTCTTCCTGTACTGCAACTAGAAACTTCCTCCAGCAGGAAACTGGGGCAATTGTAGGGCTCACCTCATTTATTTCCCTGCTGCTGGAGAGCACAGTCTCGTACTGCCTATTGTCAAATATCTTAAAACTATTGCATTGTACATTTTGTTGGATTTTCTAGTTGTTTAAGATGGAAAGGTAAATCTAGTCCCTGGTGCTTTATCATGGCTAAAGTAGAATTACCATACACATTAGCCCAACCCTCAGCTCTCTGGACCTCTCTCTCTACCTCCCCCATGCAGGAAAAGGCACACACAAATGTACAATTTTTTTGGTCTGGGTTTTAGTGCATAAGGAAATATACAGCTGCTATAAGTTTGAAAGAACTGGGGTAGAAGACATTTTCAATATAATATCCAAGATAACTCAGATGACCACAATACTGGAGGGAGATTATTTTAGCCTCAGTGTGGTACTCTGATTTCTCATCTACAGCTGTGGATGTGTACTGGAACTGTCTGGCAATGTTGAGTACAGTGTGGGAGATCCATTTAAAATACAGAAGAAATCCTGAGGGATGATGGGAGCAGAAGCTCTGGTGTTAATTTCTCTTGTTTCTGGGGATAAATCAGTGTTGCTACTACCAAATTTGCTAGAGGGATGACAAGAGCAGAGGTGGTAGGGTATCCCACTATTGGTCTCTTTTGAGCGGATCCAAATGTTGGGAAAGGGAAGAAAGAATAAAGTCAGGGCCCACCATCCATTTTCTTGACGTTCTTTATCTTTAATTAGATGAGTTCCCTTTTTGTACTGTGAACCAACACCTTATACAAAGGATGCCAGTATTAATGGATGCATGAATAGGAAAAAGAGACACTAGTGTTTTCTGTTCTACCTTGTCAGCAGTTCTGGAGATATCTAATAATGGCAACTACCAGGTTCTGGTTAACAAATACTGGGTTTGCAGCTTTTTCTTATAATCATCCTATTTTAGTTTCAAAAAATATTTTAATAGGTGATTTGGACTTATTTGGAGTTGTCAGAATCCATATAACATCCATATAGCATAACCTTAGGGATTTTGAAATGTGTATCTCAAAATAGAGCTGGGGAAAGGGAGGGGGTTAGGATCTTTGTTGGCTTTAAACTCCACTTGGAGCAAGGGAAATTTACAGCTTGGGCTGCTTTCTGAACTCTCTCAACATCACTGCTGATTCTGCACTTTTGGGGGACAGGCTGTCATTTCAGTGCAGGTTGTTCATTTTAAGTGATTTGTTCAGGACAAAATACTCTCTGTTAAGAAAACTTGGGGCTAAAGTCTTTTACCTACACATTTCCATGTCATACTAAAAGATAAAATTTGCCACATCAATAGTATTTTAGGAAAACTAACTACTATTGATAATGAAGCGTCCTAAATACTTGAAAAGGTCTGAGAGTTGCACTTCATCAAGAAGCTACTCATCTCCAGCTCTGTAACGTTTTGAAACAGGGCCCCCTAGTGGAATCCTCTCATTATGAAACCATGAGTGCATCCTCTAAGACCTCACATTTTTTAGTCTTTAAAACATCCCTTTTAATGCCTCTAGACCCAGATTAACTGTCCCTAATATTATACATTTGCTCAGAAATAAATACCTTTCCACTCAAATTCCTGCACTGATTCATTTGGTCCTATCATGTTCTGTGGATACACATGCAAATAAATACATTTCTAAAAGTTCCAGGTTGTTTACTTTTTTCCCTTCCTATGGAAAACAGCCCTTTCTAGCCTGCCTCCTCTCACACTGCTACCCTCTCAACCATGAAATCTCTTTGAAGAATTAACAAATGTATAAAATGTATATGTGAGACAGTCTGAAATTTACACTAGACAGTATACGATATAGGACCCAGATGCTTGTTACAGATGTGAGAGGGCTGTATATGACCCATCAGACACATTGTTGGCATGTGTGAGGTGTCAAGAATGTTTCTGTGGACTGGTTGGAGAGAACAGGCCTCTAAGGAAGGGTATATTTAAACCTCTGCCTAGCCAAATAGAACGAAGAATTCGTTCACCAAACTCATTTTGCTCTCTTCCTTGAAACATAGCTAAATTACATTTTCCAGTACCCCCTGCAGTTAGATGGGGCCCCATGATTGAGTTCTGGCAAGTGGAATGAGGATGGAAGGGTTATACACTCCTTGCAGTTCTGGATCCTAAAATATCCTGCATTCCTCACCCCCCACCCTCCCACCCCCGCCCCCACTTCCATGTTTTCTTTTGTCTTCCTTCTCCACCCCCAGCTGGTAGACATCATTACCCAGGCAGACCATGGGACTCTTTAGCAGCCTGGGTCTTTGAATGTCTGAGTGGGGCTTAGCCCTCTATCCTAATTCCCACAACTTGCAATGGACTGTGATGTGGACATGAAATACACTTTTATTATTTTAGGCCAGTCAGATTTGGGGGTTATCTGTTAATTATCCTGATAAACACAGGAAAGAAGAACCTGGATGAAAGGAAAGGCAATTATGGGAGAAAAAAGCAATAATTTTCCTCAGAAACATTTGTGAGAATTCTGACTTTTTCCCGCAGGCTGAAGAGTAAGTCTGTGGTAAATACTGAAAACATCCAGCAGAACAACTGGAAGTAGAACCACAGAATGCTTTCTGACAGCTTGCATGTACGGAGTCAGAGAGGCAGGCTCTGGATGAAGCTTAGTTGGAGATGTTCCCCACAGCTTTAGCCATGGTGAAGTATAAGGTATTCACATGGGAACGGTGGGAACAGGGTCTTGTCAGCTTTAGCCACCAGATGTTTACCATATTATCATCATGGTTTTACTAATTAAACTTTTTTACGTTGTCCAAAGACAGATGAAAAATTAAACTTCTTAATGAACTCTGTTCCAAGATGTCCTGTGAGATATGGCATGTATCTGTTTCCATATAATAGGTGTTTCCATAAAAGAGGTTTCCATATAATAGCTATGCAGAGTGGAATATTAGTAAACATTTTTTATCTGAGTCATTTGTGAAAGCAATACTTGGCACCAGTTTAACTCACAAGGAAGCCATTAGATTACCAAAACCCCCCAAAATCAGGGGCCACAGAGGTCAAAGTTTACAGAGGAGGTGGGACTTTGGTAGCACCATCTATTGGCAGAGAGGAAGAAGGCAAAGAGATGGGAGTGAATCATGTGATATTATTGAGGGATAGAAAGGCTAGGAGACTGCAGATGAATCTTTTGTTAAAGTATTAAAGTAAGATTTGAGCCAGGTGTGATGGCTCATACCTGTAACCCCAGCACTTTGAGAGGCTGAGGTGGGAGGAGTTCGAGACCAACGTGGGCAACATAGCAAAACCTCGTCTCTATAAAAAAAAAAAAAAAAATCAGCCAGGCGTGGTGGCATACACCTGCAGTTCCAGCTGAGAATGTGGGAAGCTGAGGCAGACATATCGCCGGACCTTAGGAAGTTGAGGCTGTGGTGAGCTGTTACTGTGTCACTGCATCCTGGCCTGGGAAACAGAGACCTTGACTCAAAAAACAAACAAACAAAAACAAACACAGCAACAAAGCTTTTCCATTTTGCCTGTTTATTACCTTACTTACTTAATGAAGTGATACGGAATCCGTGTCCTGTGAAGTGTTCTATGCAACCCTATGCACTGCTGCCCTACATCTGAATGACTGTGAAACTTTTGTTCATAGAATGTGCCAGAACATCACATAGCCTCCACTTGTCTCCCATACAATTGTAAACACACACGCAAATTTGGGTATTTGGTTATAAGGTGGTTATCCAAGTGATCTAGAATATACTCAGGTTAAAGTTTTAAAATGAAAACACAAAATTTAGAAACTCTTGAAGAGAATTTGAGGACTTTTTCTGCATGACTGAGTCAGTGATTGTAATCAGTCACTCTTTCTAGAATGTCTCATCATCATCACTTGCCACAAGGCTAGGATTCAACTAGAAGTAAAAACTGAGCAAATGAACATCGTTTTGAACTACTAAATGTTTAAGACATCAGACAAGTGATTCTGCTCTACCAACCTCAGAGGGATCTGAAGACAGCGATAGCCATGCCAACTGTGCTCCCGAGATGGAAACCGATATGCAACTATAGGTTCAGTTCACAACTCCATCTCTGGCCCACAGTGTATGACCTGCTGCCTCTGTAAGTAACAAACTTCACCATGACATTGCTGATTATATTAGTTTTTGTATATCTCCAAAGCACTGACAAAAAAAAAGTTTCAAAGTAGGTATTTGTAGGAGAATACCCATATGTATGCATTCACAGCCTTTTCTGTTCAACATGAACAAGTCTCCTTGCAAATAATGATGCCTTGTATGGTAGGGTAGCACAATTTTTAAAAAAGATTTTTGCTAAAAGAATCTTACAGGGAGATATAGGAATTTCCAGAGGAAAACATTTATTTCAATTATCTGGCACAAGCAGTGCTTAAAATAAAGATAGCACAAAGACTCTTAAATTACTGAACTTGGGAAGGCTGAGGCGGAAGGATCGCCTAAGCCCCGCACGTGGAGGCTGCGATGGCCCTGAGCGTGACACTGCACTGCAGCCTGGGCGACAAGAGTGAGACTGCAACTCAAAAAAAAAAAACAAAAAAATTATTGAACTTGGATGTGGAACTCCATCTTGATTCCTGGCAACAGAGTGTGGCAAGGTCCCACACTCAGACCAATCTTCTCTCCACAACCCTTGAAATCCATACTCTTTATTTCATGTCTGTCTCAACTAGAACACTTTGTCACGGAGCAAACGACGCCCCCTACGGGCTTTTTAAAGCTCTAGGCATTCAAAGTTGGAGAGGTATGTTTATGGACAGAAGACACTTTGTTACCTTATCTCCTGCCCCCTTCTTTTTTCCTGTCCACTATGAACTTTTAGCTCCTTTTAAGTTTTGTGGGCTGGTTACTAAGCCTTTATAAAAACCCAATTTTTCAACAAGCTAGAGTGCTCTCTTGTGGGAATGTTCAGTAGTTACCCAGGTACCAAGAGCATCTGAGTCCACATTTTCCAGTCGTGCTGTTGAATGAATGCACTCTTTTACCACTGTTTGTATTCAACTCAGCCTCGTGGGTTTCACAGCCATCGGTAAGTGTGTGTGTGGGCCGGGGAGGGGGGGGGTTGAGAGATAGAGATATGGTACGCAGTAGCCAGTGGTATAAGAATATGGTTTTCTAAGCAATATTGATTTTCTTTTTCTTTTCAAATGTGGAGGTGTGAGGAGGTGAGGGAGTGTAGTAATTTCCCAGAGTAAGCCAGAATGATGGCTCCACATTCAAGAACTACTAGATATATTCTACTTCATTCACAAAGGAAACATTTGGGTTATCAAATGCCTCATTAAGGACCCAAATATCGTCCTTCCTGGGATGGTTAAACACTCAAAGATTTACTCTAACTTGAGTATCAGTTGTTTGGATCTCATCATTACAGAGTCGAGACCTCTAGCTGAAGTAGTGAGATGGAGCAGAGATCCCCTTTTTAGGGGCCTGCAGAACCCACGCATGAAAATAAGGGAAAATACTGAGTTTTTTCAAGGGAAATTCCAGGCACCTAGCTAGCCCCAGAAATAAATACATAAATTGTTCAACAAGAAGGTAATAGCAGCCTACAAAAATAGCCAAGAGAGTTAAAGGGCCAGAGATGTTTTCTTTCCACATAGAAACTAAGGATAACATCTTGACATATGTCCCTGAGTTGTCTTTCAGAAACCTGGACCCTGACCTGGACCCCCACCAAACGGGTCTGGCTGGCACACAGACCTCAGATAAGGGGGGCTGAGGACTGAACTCTGACCACAGTTCTTTGCTCTAAATTTCTTCCTGAGGGGCCTGAAAATGGTCACGTCCAGGAGTTAACATTTTTTTCTCTGCCCCTGTAGAAGAATCACCTGAGCCCAGCAGGTCGAGGCTCTGGTGACTGTGAGCATGCCACACACTCTAACCTGGGCAACAGAGTGAGACTCCGACTCAAAAAAAAAAAAAAAAAAAAAAAGAACTTAGGTAAACTTGTGCTTAAATACACAAGTTTACCTATTATTTCAAGGCAAAAATTATTATTATTTTTGAAACAGGGTCTTACTGTGTTGCCCAGGATGGAGTACAGTGGCCGGATCATAGCTCCTTGTAGCCTCAAAGTCAAGGGCTCAATGATGCTTCTGCCTCAGCCTCTCAAAATGCTGGGATTACAGGTGTGAGCCACCATGCCCAGCTTCAAGGTATAAATTTTAAGAAATTTTTATTTAGGGAAATTTTAAATATATACATAAATGGCCTACCAGAGAAAAATATAATGAGCCCTCATTTACTTATCAGATAGCTTCAACAACTGCCAACTCAGTACTATTCCTATTTCTTTCATATCTTCTTCCTCCCTTCCCAATTATTTAGAAATAAATTCCAGGCCTCATACTCTTTTATCTATAAATACTTCTGAAGGTAGGTCAAAAAGATCATAATTTCCCTTTAAAACTATACAGGCTGGACACAGTGGCTCATGCCTATAATCCCAGCAATCTGGGAGGCCGAGGTGAGAGGATTGCCTAAGCCCACAGGTTCGAGACCAGGTTCCAGGTTCGGCAACTTGGCGAGACCTTATCTCTACAATGAATCAAACAATTAGACAGGCATGGTAGTGCATGCCTGTAATCCAGCTACTTGGAAGCCTGAGGCGGAAGGATCACCTGAGCCCAGCAGGTCAAGGCTGAGGTGGCCGTGAGCGTGCCACTGCAATCCAGCCTGGGCAACAGAATAAGACTCCAATCAAAAATAAAATAAAATAAAAATATAATCACAATATCATCACACACAAAAAATTAACAACAATTCCTTGATATCATATTGAGGTAGTGTTTGTCTCTAATAATCTTTGGGTTCTCCCCTCTCTTTCTTCCTCAATATATTTTTTAAGAAATGGAGTCACTTGTCTGCAGTTTCTACAGTCTGGATTTATCTAAATGTATCATTTAGGCGTTGTATAAGGAGTTCCTCTGTCCTCCGTATTTCCTTTAAATGAGTAGTTTGATCTAGAACCTTGATTCAGGTTCAATTTTTGTTTAGCAAGACTACTTCACAGGCAGTGAGGCAGCCTTCCACCAGGAGGCACAGTTGCTCTTTTTTTAAGATGCTGGCAGCTGCAGAGGGATGATCACTGCACTGATTCATTAATAAATTAACATGTGGCTGAGGCGGAGGGATCGCTGGAGCCCAGCAGATCGAGGCTGCGGTGGCCGGGAGCGGCCACTGCACTCCAGTCTGGGCGACAGAGTGAGACTCCAACTCAAAAAAAAATTAAAAAAATAAATTAACATGTAAAATGTGATATTCTAACTTCGCCATCCCTTTTTCTTTCATTAAATGTTTATGCTTCTTTGAAGAAACTTTCCCTCATCAATAATTTTGTTACTCTAAGATGTAATTTTTATAGAGAGGCTAGAAAAACTGCTTGAGTTTTTTTCTTTCCAGTTTTCAAAATGAGTTGGTTCCTCGGAAGAAGAGAAAGGAAAAACACATTTAGTTTCTTCTCACTATACTCTCACAATACCCTTCTGACACCAGATATGTAGGAGTTTCCCCCCACACATCAAGTAAGCAATGGATTCTGCAGGGGACAACAGCTGGATGTCCTCTAATTCAACTCAATTCTGGCACTATCTATTAGATAGCATCAGATCCCACAGGCTGAGGGCTTAATCCCACAAGACTGCCCCCAAGTTCAGATGCCAATCACAAGTAATAGGTTGTCATATATATTTATGTCCAATCGACTATAAATTGAGGTTTCCACAACCTCCTCAGGTTTGGTTAATTTGCTAGAATGACTCACAGAACTCACGGATTTGCTAGTTTATTATTATAAAGGATATTACAAAGGATACAAATGAACAACCAGATGGAAGAGATGCATAGGGCAAGATATGTGAGAAGGGTGCCCTCTCTGCCACCCCATAAGAACCTCCATATGTTCAGCTATAAGGAAGCTCTCTGAACCCTGTCCTTTTGGGGTTTTATGAAGGCTTCATTACACAGGCATGAAGGGTTAAATCATTTTCCATTGGTGATCAATTCCACCTTCAGCTCCTCTCCCTTCCTCGAAGGTTAGGGTGGGGTTGATAGTCCCAAACCTCTAATCAAGCCTTGGTCTTTTCAGTGACCAGCCCCCATCTTACGGCCACCTAGGGGTAGCCAGTCATCAATCAACATTAGCATGCAAAAGGACACATTACTTTGGAGAGTCCAATAATTTTAGGAGTTATGTGCCCAGAAATGGGAAGAAGGCCAAATATTTATTTCATAATATCACGATTCCCTAGTATCATCCAAAAGTGACAAAATGAGGTTTTCTTAAATCATTATGAATTCATGTCTGTGAACATATTTAATATTTTTCAGTCCACTGAAGTTACTATACTTGTTGGTGGTCTAATTTTTTAAACTTTGGGAGCCTATGAAAGTTGGCTCTTGAATGCTTATGCCATAACCCCATTACTACTGGCCTTTAAAACTTCCCTGATTTCAAGCCAGGCTCGGTGACTCAGCCTGTAATCCCGCGCCTTGGGAGGCTGAAGTGAGTGGATTGCCTGAGCCCGCGGATTTGAGAGCCCCCTGGGCAACTAAATAAAAAAAAAAAAATCAGCCGGGCATGGTAGTGCGTGCCTGTAATTTCAGCTACTTGGGAGGCTGAGGGGGAAGGATCGCCGGAGCCCAGCAGGTAGAGGCAACAGAGTGTTGCTCCAGTCTGGGCAACAGAGTGAGACTACGACTCAAAAAACAAACAAACAAACAAAAAAAACAACTTCCCTGATTTCTGTATGACGATGTTCCAAGCTTCATCTACATTTCCTAACCAAACCTGAGATTAGCCACTTTTTCCAAGGCAGAGAGGTTCTCAAAATTTGGGCTTGTGGCCCCTGGGAGTCCATGTGATCCTTTTATGGGTCCTGGGAGGTCAAAATTACTTTCATAATAATAGGCATCACTCAATATCCATGGAGGATTGGTTCCAGGATTCCCCTTCAGATACCAAGATCCACAGGTGCACAAGCCCCTTAAGAGAAAAACTGTAGACAAACTAAATTTAACAGAGTTTAACTGAGCAAGGAAAAAACAATTCTCAAATGGAGCAGCACTCAGAATCACAGCAGATTCAGAGAGAGTGCTCTCAGCTTGGTCGGAGAGAATTTAAGAATAGAAAAAAGGAAAGACACATTAAAAAAAGACTAGATAAAGGACTTTGGCAAAGTCTCAGTGTACAAACTAAATGTGCAAAAGACAGTTGCATCCCTGTACACCAACAACAAGCAGGCAGAGACCCAAATTAAAAGCACAATCCCATTCACAATAGTCACACAAAAAAATGAAATACCTCAGCAGCTTCCTAACCAGAGACATGAAAGACCTTTACAATGAGAACTACAAAACACTGCTCAAAGAAATCTAAGAAGACACAAACAAATGAAAAAATGTTCCATGCTCATGGACTGAAAGAATCAACATTGTTAAGATGGCCATCCTACACAAGGCAATGTACAGATTCAACGCAATACTCATTAAATTACCAACATCATTCTTTTCAGACCTGGAAATGACAATGCAGAAATTTATATGGAAACAGAAATGACCACGAATAGCCAAAACAATCCTTAGCAAAAGAAACAAAGCAGGAGGTATCACACATCCAGACTTCAAACTTTACTATAAGGCTACAATAATCAAAACAGCATGGTATTGGTACAAGAACAGGCATATAGATCAATGAAACAGGATAGAGATTCCAGAAGCAAAGCTTCGATTTCTCAACCAGCTCATCTTTGACAAAGCCTCCAACAACAACCACCGGGGAGAGGAGAACCTATTCAGTAAATGGTGCTGGGAAAACTGGCTGATCACATGCAGAAGATTGAAACAAGTCCCCTACCTATCACCATGCACAAAAATTAACTCTAAATAGATCAAAGACCTAAATGTAAAACCTCAAACTATAAGAACCTTAGAAAATGCAGGAGACATTTTTATGGAAATTGAAACTGGCAACCGATTCCTGATCAAAACCCTAAGAGCCCATATCATAAGAAATAAGATAGACAAATGGGACCTCATCAAACTGACGAGCTTCTGCAAAACAAAAGAAACCATCAAGGGAGCAGGGAGACAGCCTACAGAATTGGAAAAAATATTTGTCAACTGTATATCTGACAAAGACCTAGCATCTAGGATCTACAAGAACTCAAACATGCAGAAAAGAAAAAAACAGCCCCATTAAAAAGTAGACACGTCTCAAAAGAAGATATATAGGCAACCAACAGACACCTGAAAAAGTGCTCAGCCTCACTCATCATCAGAGAAATGCAGATCAAAACCACATTAAGATACTGCCTAACCCCAGTAAGAATGGTCATCATTAATAAAAACAAACAACACTAGATGCTGACAAGAATGTCGAGAAAAAGGAACGCTTCTACACTGCTGGTGGGAATGCAAACTAGTGCAACTTATTGGAAGATAGTGTGGTGATTTCTGACAGAACTAGAAATTGACCTTCCATATGACCCAGCAATCCCCCTATTGGGAATATACCTGGAGAAACTCAAATCAATTTACAAAAAAGATACCTGCACATGCATGTTTGTTGCAGTTCTATTCACAATAGCAAAAACATGGAATCAACTGGATAAAAAAAATGTGGTACGTATACACAATGGAATATATATATATATTTTTTTGAGTTGGAGTCTCACTCCGTCGCCCAGACTGGAGTACAGTGGCACACTCCCAGCCACTGCAGCCTTGACCTGCTGGGTTCCAGCGATCCTTCCGCCTCAGCCTTCCAAGTAGATGGAACTACAGGTGCGCGCTACCACGCCTGGCTAATTTTTTTGATTTATTGTAGAGATGAGGTGTCCTCAAGTTGCCCAGGCGGGTCTCGAACCCTCGGGCTCAGGCAATCCACTCACCTCGGCCTCCCAAAGCGCTGGGATTACAGGCTGATCCACCGACTCCGGCCCACAATGGAATATTATGCAGCCATAGAGAAGGAGAAACATACGGACTTCGCAGCAACTTGGATGGATTTAGAGTCTATCATACTCAGTGATTTAACACAGAAACAAAGAACAGAGTACCATATGTTCTCACTCATAAGCGGACCTTGAACAATTATCATAATACTATAAGAAAGGGAGGAGGGGCCAAGATGGCGACCGGGCAGCGTGGTCTGTGAGACCTCCGCAGAAGAGGACACAGAAAGACTCCAGATCTCTCCCAGGGGGCCTGCTCCCCCACACGGAACTTGTCCACGGACACCGCAGAGGCA
>CAUYQG010002212.1:0-18278 GCA_963574415.1 Tarsius wallacei
GGCACAAACAAATGGTAAAACATCTCATGTTCATGGATTGGAAGAATCAATGTTGTTAAAATGACCATACTTTCCAATGCAATATACAGATTCAGTGTAATCCTAATTAAGATACCAACTTTGTTCTTCACATAACTAGAAAAAAAATCCTAAAGTGTATATGGAATCAAAAAAGAGCCCCAATAGCCAAAGCAATTCTAAGCAAAAAGAACAATTTTGGAGGTATCACATTGCTTGAATTCAAATTATACTATAAGGCTACAGTAACTAAAACAGCATGGTACTGGTACAAGAACAGACAGATTGACCAATGGAACAGAATAGAGAACCCAGAAATAAAACCATATTCCTACAACCAACTGATCATTGACAAAGTCAAGAAAAATAAACACGGGAAAAGGACACCCTCTTCAATAAATGGAGCTGGGAAAATTGGCTAGCCATATCTGAAGAATGAAACTATATCTCTCTCTCACCCTATACAAAAATTAACTCAAAATGGACAAAAGGCTTAAATGTAAGACCTGAAATGATATAAAATCCTACAAGAAAAACCAGGAAGCACTCTGATGGACATTGGCCTAAGCAAAAAATTTATGATAAAGACCCCAAAAACAATTGCAACAAAAACTAAAATAGACAAATGGGACTTAATTAAACTGAAAAGCTTCTGCACAGCAAAATAAATAATCAACAGAGTGAACAGAAACCTACTGAATGAGAGAAAATATTTGTAAATTATACTTCAGACAAAGGGCTAGTATTCAGAATCTTCAAGGAATTTAAAAAACTGAACAACAACAACAAATTCAATCTCTAGGGAAAACAGTCTGGAGATTTTTCAGGTAACTAAAATTGAATTGCCATTTGATTCAGCAATCCCACTACCAGATATCTGCCCAAAGGAAAAGAAACCAACATATTAAAAAGAAACCTGAACTCATATGTTCACTGCAGCACTATTCACAATAGTAAAATCATGAAACCAACGTTAAGTGCCCACCAACAATTGACTGGACAAAGAAAGTGTGACATGTACACACCATGGACTACTACACAGCCACTAAAAAAATAAAATCATGTCCTTTGCAACAACATGGATGGAGCTGGAGGTCATTATCCTAAGTGAACTGACTCAGAAACAGAAAATGAGACACTGCATATTCTCACTCATATGTGGGAGCTAAACAGTCACAAAGATGAAAATAATAGATACTAGGGATACCAATAAGCGGGGAAGTAGAGAAGGAGGTTAGGGTTCATAAACTACCTATGTGGCACAACGTTCATTATCTGGGAACTGGGCTACCTGAGACCCAATCCCCACCACTACAAAATATGCCCGTGTATCAAACATGCATGTGTACCTCCAAATTTAAAAAAAGAATCATTTGTCTATGCTCATGTGGGTCTACAATTGTTACTGTTTCTTCTCTTTTATTCTATTCTATTGATCTAAGCATAATCCTTCACAAATAGCATATAGTTTTAATTACTGTAACTATATAGTAAGTCTTAAAATAAGGTAGTGCGACTCATTCAGCATTTTTTTCTTTTCCTTTCAAATTTGTTTTGACTATCCTAGCTCCTTTTTCTTGCTAGTCCTATGTTTTTCTATAATCTAAAAATCGCTTCAGCTTGGTTTTCCAAATTATCCATCAATTGCTACATTCCTTTTCTAGTTAATTCCTGACTCTTTTTGTTTGTTTGTTTGTTTTGGGGAAGCAGAATTTTGCTGTCACCCAGGCTGGAGTGCAGAGGCACAATCATGACTCTCTGCTACTGCCATCTCCTTGGCTCAAGTGATTCTCCCATCCCAGCCTCCCAAGTAGCTAGGACTACATGCTTTCACCAACACACCCTGTTAATTTTTTGATATTTTTCTTGCTATGTTGTCCAGGTTGGTCTCAAACTTCTGGCCTCAAGCAATCCTCCTGCCTCAGCCTCCCAAAGTGCTGGGATAACAACCATGAGCCACTATACTCAGCTTAATTTCTGCATCTTTTGACTCTCAGTGGTGTTTAATTTATCCTACTCCTCATAATTAATTTCCTTCTAGACTCTTCTCCAGCAGTTCACTTATACTTTTGTCTTTAAATTTAAGTTAAAGACTACCCTTTTCCAAGAAACCCTCAATTCTAACCTCAATATCTGATGGCCATACTTTTTTTCCCTTTTTCTTTTCTTTTTTATTGATAAGGGTCAGATTGTGAGTTTTTAAGACTTTAAATACACACACAAATACACTCTTCCCACATATAAATAAATTTTTTTAAAAAATTAAAACAAGCAATAAGGAAAATGTACAATAAACCTCATCAAAATTTTTTTTCCGTAGAGAGCCCTTTGATGCTACTTTATTTACTTATATTTGGAATATTAATTAATTATTTTTTTTAAAAAAAATTCCCTCTCTCTCTCTCCCTATTTTTTTTTTCTTTTCATTATTGCCCTTTATCCATTTCCCCAATTTGGTGCAGATGTTTTGTGGTGCCTTAGGCATATATGTTGTCTTTCTATTGAGTAATCCAGCACTGGCTTTTATGAATAATTTGTTCTATGCCATTAAGCATTCACATTTCTGCTCTAGTTCTCTTTATCTTGCTGTCTTTCTGCCACATTGCAATCACCTGGTTTGTCTCTCTTTTCAAATATTCCATGGTGCCTCTAAATAGTTAACTAATGCCATATTAGTTCATTCTCTACTTCAGATTTTCCTTTAGAATTTATTCGTGAATCTTTACCTCTTTTCAAAATAAACTTATTTTATACATATTTCCATATATCTTTCTGTTACAGTTGTTGCAAAGATTGCAAAGTATTATCCATAACTCCTGTCTTTTTAAAAAGGTATTTATCCTGCAGTGCCTGAACTTAAATAAATGATCTCATATAACTTATTTTCATTATTATATTCTGCAATAAGATTTCTTGACCTTATCTTTGCATACCCATACTGAATGTGAACAAAAGAAATCAGAGTACTTTTGGAAAAATGTTTTTTCTCTTCAGACAGTTTACTAACATGTTGTTTATAAGATAAGCAATGAGAGTGTTTATCTTGGATGGAAACAACGCCTGCAATTATTTGTTTTTAATGGAGCAGGGGCACCACTAACTACACCAGTCCTTTTCAATATGAAATGTTTACTCATTCAACATTGCAAATCTTTAATGAATTAAAAACATATTGCCAAAGAGATCATGACTCTTCACTTTCAAATATATATATGTGTTTGTATGTACTGTGAGGTCTTTGGTACTCATCCTTGCTCATCAAAGCAAATAAGTTTTGACTGTAGGATTGAAAAAATATTCTCACAATATTTAACTCCAAATATCATTTACCATGCCTTCATGTGTCTTTATTTTGATTGCACAGTGAGGCGAATGAAAGCAGGTTTGACTCTGACAAAATTAAATCCACACAAAAACTATGTATAGAGATGCTTGTGATCCTTACATGCTGGCAAGGCCTTGCAAAGCAGCATATCCAGGTTATTTTCTAAAATTAACATTAATTGAAATGAGTTCTTTCTGCCCTTTTAGCAAATCTTTGCTATATAACTATACTTCACTGACTACAATTCTTACACGTGTGAACAAAATGTAGCCTTTATTCAGATGACACCAAAATCTATAACATTGGATCAGAGGTGACTGCAGCTTTCTTCACTGCATATATCTGTAGTTAGGTGACACGAACTGACACATATTTTTTATTCATGAGTTCTACTGCTTAAGAAGGAGGATTCACCTGAATCTTAAATTGTTATGAACTGTTAATATATTCTAGCTTAGAATTAATTAAGCTGGTCATATTATTTCAAAGAAAAGTTTCATGCAATGTTTGCTTCATACATATCAATGCTTCTCATTTGAATTCCAGTTCCCATGGCCCACAGCAATCTTTGCAAGTGCATCTTTATTTTCCTTTATTCTTCTAAGAGTTAAGAAAAATTAGATTTTGAAAAAATTCTCAAACTTTTAAGGCTTTTTTTTCTCTTCACATAGTCATAGACTTTTTGTTCTTACATGTATGTGCTTTTCAAAGGGTACAAATGCACAGTCACATTCATCTCATGTTTAAGCCCTTCCCTTTCATCTGTGGTCTGTTTCAGTTAGAATAAGAATACAGTTCACATAGTCCTTAAGCAATAGCTGCTTCTGTTTGAATGGTCTGTGGGCATTGTACTAACATCACTAGCTTCTAAATTGCCTATTTCCTCAAGGTATTTTACAAATATTATTTAGGACAGCATCTCTTTTGCTATAGTTTTCTTTCTAACACATTTGGCATAAGTTGATTAATATTTATCCTCTGAAACACTTTTAGTCTGATAAGTAATATTTTTAAAAATACTATTCTCATATTCAAACATATAAAGCAATAGAAGTCAAAAACAGTCAAAAACTCTTATTTGAAATTCAAGATTCCATAATTTTGGAATAACTATAAACTCTGAGTAAGTAGGAGAACTAAGGAAAATTTTAGGAAGTATAAAACCTACTTTTCTTCATATTTATCAAAACCTGTAGTATTTAGCATTTGGTTCTATAATGGCACAAAATAAGCATTCAAATACAAATGTCAATGACAATAAACTGCATTTTAAAATTCATCTAAGTATAGCAGAAATTACAGAGTACATGAATTCAAGGTCACAATAGTAGCATACTTCCTTAAGGAAGGTAATTGTTCAAGATCAAGATAACATATCAGAGCCTACCATGATTTCTCCAGTTCCCAATTTAAATAGTTATACAATCTACAAAATCAAAAATACATAAAACAGAGAAAACATAAATAAGAGGCAAAAGAATGCCTGAGTCAGGCTTGACTTTCACTCAATTTGATTTATTTATATTCTCTTCTTTTCCAGCAAAGATCTAAACCAGTTTACAATGATAAAAACATGACAAAAGAGTATAAACAAAGTTGGAAGAAGTAAGAAATAATAAACATTAAGGAGATTAATGGAATCAGGAATATATAAAAATGCATGCTGTAATAACTCGCTTGCTGTGCTGAGTCACACAGAGTTAAGCTTTCAAATAACCATACGAAGGACATTTTCTTTTCATTTGTATAACTGAGAATGTTTTGCCTTGCACTAAAGTCAAGTATTTAAGATGAAGACACAAATATATTGGTACTAAGGAAAGATTTTCACTGATAAAGCTCATTGAAGAACATAGGTACATGCATTAAGTGATGTTCTCAATAATATCCTTGTAATAAATGCAATGATGAGTTTCACAGAATGGCTTTTGTTATAAATAACTATATTCTAAGAACATCAACTGTAGACAATCATTCATGAATGACCCAAAGTATTACCAATTTTGGAGGTGCCAGGATTCTTTTAAAAAAATTGGTTTGAATCAGCTTTAGATTTTAGATGATTTAAGGAAAACTAAAAATGAGTAGAATACAAAAGTACATTGGAAGTAAATTGCATAACTAATATTGAAGAATATTGGAATCGTTATATAAAGGACATATAATAAAGGGTGTGGAAGAAAGCAAGAATAAACAAAAATTGATATATGAGAGGGGAACCTCAAAAAATCAGAATTATCTTTTGGAGGGCAGGCCCTTGTAGTACACTCAGAATTTGTTCCTCCAGATCAGTCAAAGGTTTTATTTAGAAGTTTTGAGGAGGTTATGTCACGATTTGTGGAAGAAACATCCCAAGTTATGGCAAGAAAGTCACTGGTTTTTCCACCATGACAATGCACCTGCCCACACTGCACTGAATGTTCAGCAGTTTTTGATCAAAAAATGGCATGACCCTTTTGCCTACCCTCCTGATGATATTCACCTGATATCATCCCAAGCAACTTTTAATTTGTTCCCCCAGATGAAAAAGTCCTCAGAGGGAAATGTTTTGCCAATGTGGAAGAGGTGAAACAAAAAATGGCAAAAGTACTAAAAGGCATCAAAATTAATTAGTTCAAAAGTTATTTTGAACTGGGGAGGGGAGCATCTCAATGGTATATTGCATCAGAGAATACTTTGAAGGTGACCTAAGTTTAAACATGTAAGGATGAACACACCATTTTTTATAAATAAATTCTGGGATATCTTTATCCCCACCCCTGTAACATGCTCCAAGGAATTATAATAAATAAGGAATATAGAGGATAGAATGCCAAACTTGAGGAAACAAACAGAGTTTACAGAGATTACTCATAATAAAAGACAAAAGATAATTATAACCACACATAGAATTCTGTGCTCTCCAAATTTTCTATTAAAATAAACGAATATAAAGACAGATAAAATTAGATAAGCACTGGGAAATCACATGAACATGCTTAAAAATAATGGCTAGCTAATTAAAAGATCTCCACATGCAAGATAAAATTTGCCTAAAGAGAACATAGAAAGGAGTCCCCATTGGGCCAAACCACTCACATACTCGATTTTTAGTCAGAATTAAATTCAAAGGCAAGCTTTGAGAAAGTTTTCCCTAGATCAGCTCTTAATACTAATTTGGTAACTATAGAGTGATAGATCATGGTACTCATTCTAATCATGGATGGATGACTAAGAAATGGAAGGTATACTATCTATGGTAAATTCACTTAAAGAAAATTATAACCATTATAGAAATAACAAATAGCAGAAACCTAGATGTAAAATCTTTGTCAAAATGAAGAAGCTCCCTGTCAAATGCTTATGTTAACTATAGC
Source organism: Tarsius wallacei (assembly GCA_963574415.1). Lineage (NCBI taxonomy): Eukaryota > Metazoa > Chordata > Mammalia > Primates > Tarsiidae > Tarsius > Tarsius wallacei. The sequence continues at coordinate 6,700 of CAUYQG010002212.1, forward strand.
TTTATTCCCATATCTAACGTATATGTGGAATTTTAAAATAGCAAATTTCAATCAATAGACACCTTAAAATTTCATCAGCTTTTCTGGAATAAAACTAAAAAGCTGGACAGATACACACATACTTTTGGAGAACTTTACCCAACAGACAAAATAATATAGAACACACATAATTATTCTCCAATAAGGATGAAAAAAAAAATCAAAAACCTGAGAAACATTATATATATGAAAAGGACTAGTAGTTCAAAAGAAAGGGACCACGAAGAATCAGTGTGATGGTCCTTCTGTTAGATAGTCCTTAAAGAAAGAAATTTTTAAAACCATATTTTTATTTCCTCCAAACTTGGAAAATATATTTAATACATCAAAGAGAAACAATCTGAAATAAATGTTATTTTAAGATTAAAAATGGACATTTCTGACTATTAAAATTCAGAGAAAACAAGAAACAAACTACTGAGAACTGAAGCAAAACAAAACAAAGAAAACCTTGTAATAGCCAAAGGAAAATTATGATGAATGAATCAGGTGAAGGCCAATTAGGGAAAAAGAGAAATTCTTACGAAGAAGTATATTTAAAAATTCGTAAGTAATAAAGAAATTTCCAAACTAAAGAAACATTTGGATCTTTGGACATAAAGGTATCCCAGAACACTTAGCAAAATTAAGGTAAAGACCCCAACATACACATATGAACACACACACAGACACACACACACACACACACACACACACACACGTGAGTTTGGTAATTTTTAAAAAATCAATTAAGAAATTAATTTAAGGAGAAATTAAAAAGAAATTGTGAAATGAAAATTTTCCATAAAGTTTATCAGGTTTTTTTTCACAATGTGAAATGTTAGCAGAAAGTTTTAAGTACAAGGTTTTAAAAGAAAACAAATATTATCATCAAGAATTCTGTATCTGTACAAATGGATCTTAAATTATCATATTAAAAAAACTCATCCTTTATATAAGACATGGAAAAGTGCTCAAGCCAATTCCTGAGATGAATCAAAAGACAGAGAACAGAATGCAATAACGAAGAAAAAGCAATGTGATAAATAGTGAATTGTGGAATCTGAAAAATAGAGTACATTTCTAAATGAATGCCGTCAGTAAACAAATCACATTCTATGGAAATATATATAAACCCAATACACATACCATAAAATTTACTCATTTAAAGTCTACTGAATTGTTATTAGTCTATTCAGATATTTGTGCAGCCATCACTGCAATCCAATTTTACATCACACAAAGAAGATACTCTGTACTCATAAGCAAATTAAAACTAATTTTTCCCTCTGCCCAGCTCTTTGAAACCACTAATTTATTTTCCATTTCTATGAATTAGCCTGTTCTAAGAGTTTTATAAAAATGGAATCATCTAATGTGCGCCCTTTGGGGACTGGTTTTGTTCATAATATTTTAAAAGTTGATTCATGTTGTATGTATCAGTATCACTTTGTGTTGCCAAATATTCTATCAGATGGACTTGCCACATTTGTTTATCCATTCATCACTGATAGGTAGTTGAGGCATTACTTTTTGACTATTAGGAATTTGAAACATTTATGTTCAAAGTTTTCTGTAGACATATGTTTTCATTACTGTTGGGGACACAACAGAAATGGAATTGCTGGGTCCCAAGGTAGCTCTATTTCAGCATTAAAAAGAATATCCAAACTGTTTTCCAAGGTGCCATTTTTACTCCTACCAACAGTGTATGAAGAATTCCCATTTCTCCACATCCTTGCTAACACTTGTTACCTAGTTCTTAAAATATTATAATTATTTTTTTCTTGTTATTTTCTTATTTTTTTATTTTTTAGAGATGAGGTCTCACTGTGTTGCCCAGGCTGGTCTCGAACTCCTAGGCTCAAGCAATCCTCCCACCTTGGCCTTCCAAAGTGCTGGGAATACAGGCATGAGCCACTGGTTTTATCATTCTAATTATAACTGTCTTAGTATGTGTGAAGTTGTATCACCTTGTGATTTTAATTTACTTTTCCCTTATGGATAATGATGTTGAGTGTTTTTCATGGGTGTATTATCAGTTTGCATGTCTTTTCTGAATAAACGTCTATAAACATTTATTACCCATTATTTATTTAACTTTTATTATTTAGTTGTAAGATTTCTTTGCATATTTCTTTATATATTATGTCTGTGTTTTTTATATATTATCAGACAAATGATTTTCAAAGTTTTCTATATTTTGATTTGTCTGTTCACTTTTTTGATAACAATTTGCAGCACAAATGCTTTGAATTTTTATTAAGTCTAACTTATCAATCCTTCAAAGAAGTTTATAATTTCTTCATTACTTGTATTTTTGGTGTTGCATCTAAGAGGTCATTACCAAATCCAAGTTTATGAGCATTTACTCTTATATTTCTTTTGTTTTCATCCAAGATTTTTGTAATTTGGGCTTTTACATATAGGTCTATGAACCATTTTAAAATAATTTTTTATTTTAAAGATGTGAGGTACAATTCAGAGTTAGGTATACAAATGGTCACTGTACAGGTAACGCTTGGACCTCACTTTGGTCCCCACTTCACCTAGTTTGAGATCAGGTACCCCTATTGATGAAGTGTGCTCCCACTCTCTCTCCATTGGCAGTTTCCCACTACCACCAGTCCCTTTCTTACAGTATTATGATATTGTTTGGGTTCCCCTTATGAGTGAGAACATGTGGTGCTCAGTTCTTTGTTTCCGTGACAACCGCTTTAAGTTAATTTTGATCTATGGTATAAGGAGAGTCCTACTTTTTCCTTTTACATGTGGATGTTTCCACTTTGATTAAAAAGACATTTCTTAAAAATACTATTTCTTGAAAATACTATTATTTCACTGTTCGGTTGTCAAAATCAAAAGTGTAAAGGTTGATTTGATATAAGGTTTATTTCTGGACTCTCAATTCTATGACATTGGTCTACATATGTATCCTTATGACAGCACCACACTGCCTTAATTACTGTAGCTTTTTAAAAAAAATTATTTATTTGTTTGTTTTAAAGATGTGGGGTACAATTCAGGGTTAGGTATACAAATGTTCATTATGCAGGTACCCTTGTTGATGAGATGTGTCCCTTCCTCCTCTGGCAGTTTCCCTCAACTGCTAGTCCCACCCCCCACCCCCACCCCCCACCCCCACCCCCACCTGGCAGTTTCCCACTACGGCCAATCCCCTTCTTATAAACAAGCAACAACAGATGCTGGTGAGGATGCAGAGAAAAAGGAACACTTCTACACGGCTGCTAGGAATGCAAACTAGTGCAACCTCTTTGGATGACAGTGTGGCGATTTCTGAAAGAACTAGAAATTGACCTCCCATATGACCCAGCAATTCCCCTATTGGGAATATATCCGGCGGAAGTCAAATCATTCTACAAAAAAGATACCTACACACACATGTTTGATGCAGCTCTATTCACAATAGCAAAAACATGGAACCAATCATACTGCCCGTGGAAGCTGGACTGGATAAAAAAAAAATGTGGTACATTTATACAATGGAATATTATGCAGTCATAAAGAAGGACAAATTACTGTAGCTTTAAAGTAAGTTTTGAAATTAGGAAGTGTAAATTCCCCGACTTCATTCTTTTTAAAGGTCACTTCAGTTAATTTGGGTCCTCTCATGTCTATACTATTAGTTATAGGTCTATTCAGGTATTCTAATCATTCATGATCAATTTTGGTAAGTTTTGTGTTTTTAGGAATTTGTTTATTTCATCCACAATATTCAATATGTTAGCACAGAATTATCCACAATACTCTTTTAAATTTTCCTTTATTCCTGTAGAATCAGGAATGGGTAACATTCCCAGTTTCATTTCTCATTTTAGTTATTTGAGGATTTTCTCTCTGTTTTTAGTTCAGCTACATAAAGGATTGTCAATTTTGCTGATCTTTTCAAAAAACAACTTTTGGTTTTATTGATTTTTTTCTGTTTTCTTTATTTCTGCTGTCATCATTAGTTTTTGCTTTCTTCTGTTAGATTTGGGTTGAGTTTGTTCTTCTTTTCGTAGTTCTTTGAGTTTTAAAGGCAGGTTGTTGATTTGAGATCTTTCTTGATTTTTAATGGAAGCATGTATATACAGTTTCCCCTTTCACTACATTCCATAATTTTTGGTACATCGTGCTTTCATTTTCACTCATTTCTAAATATTTTTGCTTAATTTATCCTGTAATTTATTTTTTGATTCATTGGTTGTTTAAGCATGTGTTGTTCAATTTCCAACAATTTCTAAATTTTCTAGTTTTGCTTTTGTTATTGATTTATAACTTTATTTCCTTGTAGTCAGAGAGGAAACTTTGTGTCTTTTAAATCTATTGAGACTTAATTTGCAGTCTAATATGTAGTCTAACCTGGAAATTATATTATACGTGGGGAGCAGGAGAGAGAGAGAGAGAGAAGAACATGTGAGCCAAGACCTTTATTGGGGTCCAAAGTTTTACTTAGGTGGTTTTCCTGTAGAGTTCAAATTGGTGGGTTTAGAGCAAGTAGACACGAGTTCCATGTAGTCTGTCTGTGACTGAGAGGTGGTCACTGTGGCATATCTTGACAGTCCTTTTGGGGTGTGGGGGTCAGTGGGTCAAGTAGGTTGTATCTAACTGTCCTATAGGGAAGTGATTATCAAGGGTAAATATGTGGATCCACCACCTTGAGGAAATGGGGGAGGGGGCAGGGTAGAGAACTGGTTCAATTTCCCTTGGTATTGAAGCCCTGCTTCTGGAATAATAAAGTTGAACCTATATTTAAAACGGATGCCAAAGTAACATAAAATTTTAAGAATTAACAACTTTCAATAGCATACAAAAGATTTGCTTCTTTACCTCTCTGATCCTACTCTTTTCAGTTGCTGATGTCACAAAATTATATCTATATGTATGTATGCCAAAAAACATAAACTAATAATTTTAAATGAATTAATTTTTAAAAATTATTTAGAAAACACAATGTGGAGCTACAAACCAAAGTTACAATAATACCAGCTTTTGACTAGTTTTTTAATGTGTTATTATCTTAAGTCATGTAGAAACCAAAAGGGGAAATTACAAACTATTGTTACCATAATATTAGCTTTTATAATTACCTATGTATTTACCATTAACAAGATCTTTATTTTTTCATGTGACTTCAAGTTATTGTTCGTTGTCTGATCATTTTACCCTGCAGGACTCCCTTGAGAATGTCTTGCAGAGCGGATCTAGCAGTAACAAATCACTTCAAATTTTGTTTTTTTGGAAATACAATTTTCCTCCACTTTTGAAGGACACTTTTGCAAGATATATGATATTTGTTGACAGGTTTTCTTTGTAAGCACTTTGGCCCACTGCCTTCAGGTCTCCATAGTTCCTGATGAGAATCTGATGGTGATCTTATTCAGAATCCCTAGTGTATGATGAGTCATTCATATCTTGCTGCTTTCAAGATTCTTTGGCTTTACAAAGTTTGAGAATAATATGTCTCATTGTTGGTGTCTTTGGCTTCATTTTACTTGGAGGACTTTGAGCTTCTTGAATCTTTATGTCTTTCACTGCCTGTGGTGTTATACATTTGTTTAACATACTTGCTGCCTTAGTATTCATTTTTAGACCTGACATAGGTTGTTTAAAACCCAGTTATATTCTGTCACCATTGACCTAACTAAAACTTCCTCTTCTGTGTGGTTGCTTGACATATAGCCTGCTTGCTTCTTATCCAATAATCCCAAATATAACACATCTCAAAGCTGTTGACCACGATAAACCTAATGGTGAACACTAGAGTCATGTTCATTAGTTTACCCCAACATGTATGTTTTCTTTAAACTAGCCAATCTACAGCCTCCACAGGAATGCCTAAGGGATTATCCCTTGGACCTTAATAAAGTTATAGTATTACTGGTTCTCTCTCTTGCTCTCTCTTTCTTGTCCCACCTGCTGACTGAGCTCCCTGATACCCTTGGACTTTCAGTCAGCTTCCTTCCCAAACCTGCCTGAACCTGTGAGTAATAAATTTCTTTGATTTTATGCATTTTAGTTTCACTTCCCCTTCATGTCTCACCTGACATATACACTGAAACCTAACTTTCTATCTAGTCAGGGCTTTCCTAGGGAATGACTGTCTTGGTTTATGTCCGCTCTCCAGGAAGAGACCTCAAGACCACATTAAAAAGAAATTATAACCATAGAAATCTCAACAAGTCGGGCTCGGTGGCTCAGTCTGTAATCCCGTGCCTTTGGGAGGCTGAGGTGAGTGGATTGCCTGAGCCCGCGGGTTCGAGACTCACCTGGGCAACTTGGCGAGACCTCATTTCTACAATAAATCAAAAATCAGCTGGGCGTGGTAGCGCATGCCTGTAATTCCGGCTACTTGGAAGGCTGAGGCGGAAGGATAGCCGGGCTCAGCAGGTCGAGGCTGCGGTGGCCGGGAGCGGCCACTGCACTCCAGTCTGGGAGACAGAGTGAGATTCCAACTCAAAAAAAAAAAAAAAAAGAAAAAATAAATCTCAACATGTGAGAAGTTTTTGGTTATTATTTCTTCAAATATTCTTTCTTCTTTTTCTCTTTCTTCTTCTTGTACTCCCACAACACTTATGGTGGTCTGCTTAATGGTATCCCAGAGATTCTGTAGGCTCTGTTCAATATTTTTTCAAGCTTTTTCTGTCTCAAATTTGATAATTTACATAATCTTATCTTGTTTGCTTATTTTTTTTGTTTGTTCATATATGTCTTTTATCCCTCTAGAAATTTTTAAATTTCAATTATTATACTATTCAGCTTCAGAGTTTTTTAGGTTTTCTATCTCTTTATTGACATTTCCATCTTGTTCACAATTATTTTGTTTTTTTACTTTTCCACATCTTCCTTTAGATATTTGAAAATCTTTAAGACGGCCATTTAAAAATGCTTGTCTAGTAGATCTGCCAACAGATAATTTTTTGGGGCAATTTCTTTTGATTATTTTTTCCTTTGAATAGGACATACCTTGCTGTGTCTTTGTATACTTTGTTATTTTGTTGTTGTTGTTATTGTTAAAAACTGGACATTTGAATCTACTTTTATGGTGCCTCTAGCAGATTTTCTCCTCCTTCCTTGGGATTTGCTTGGTTTTTGTTTTTGTTGTTGTTATTTCTTTTGTTTTAATTGTTGTAAGTTGTCTCTGTGTCAAACGTCAGTCCAAGTTGTGAACCCAAGGTCTTCTCAGGAATTTTCTGAGCCTGTGCCTCTCCCTTGGTATACATATTTCATGTTCTAATTTTTCCTTATATTCAGTTGCTTTTGAATGTTCTAATTTCTAATATATGTATCCCAAGAATATAAGAGAAAAATAAAGAAGTGGGAAAAGAATACTGACCCTTTAAGTCCCCTGGAATTCACTGTGGCTGGTGAGGAAGTAGCTTGCACCAATGGCAGGGGGTGCAACAACAATGACCAGCCACCTCTTCTTTGAATCACTGTGATCAGAAGTAACAATCAGTAATTGAAACACAGATCCCTGATATTTGAAGAACAGCATCTCTTTTTTCCCACCCTGGCTCCAACAAGCTGCTGGGCAGCCTGTTCTGGAACATGTGTGCTGCTACTGCCTGCCATGGGGTTCAGGGTATTTGCTACGGTGCTAAGAGATGATATTGAACATAATTAATTGCAATTTATTACCCAAGCTTTCTCTCTTTGTTGTAAGTTTTCAATAAATTCAGGAGTTCCAAAAGTTATGTTAGTCAGATTCTTCCAGTGCAATTGTTTTCTAGTGAGGAGATAGATTCCTGCCGCTTCTCACTATGCCATCTTTCCAGAATACTCTTGATGATTGATTGTGTATTACTCTTGTATCCTGCAATCTTGCTGAATTTATTAGTTTTGTATTTCGTTTATTAGTTTTGACAGTTTTGATGTATATTATTCATGGTTTTCGTTTTTCTCTCTTTAAAATTTTTTTTTATTTTAAAGATGTGGGATACAAGATAATATAATCTGCAAAGGGAGAAGTTTACTTCTTTTTTTTCAACTAAGATACCTTTTATTTCTTTTTCTTGCCTATTTTCTCTAGTTAGAATATGCAATACAGTGTTGAATGGTATTGGTTAGATCTGTCATCCTTGTCTTGTTCCTGATCTTATTCTGATCTTTCACCATTAAATACTATGTTAGCTGTGGCTTTTTCACAGGTATCATTTATCAGACTGAGAAAACTTCCTTCTAATACTAGTTTGTGTGTGTGTGTGTGTGTATGTTTTCATGAAAGGGTGCTAAATTTGGATAAATTCTTTTTCAGTGTCAACAAAAATGATTGTGTGGCATTAATTTTATTCTATTTATATTATGATAATACTATGTTTAGTTGTTAAACCACCCTTACATTTCTAGCAAAAATCTCACTTTTCTATTTTGTATAATCCATTTTACACGTTGCTGGATTTAGTTTGCTACTATTTTGCTGAGATTTTTTGAATCTATATTCATAAGCAGTATTGATCTGTAGCGTTCTTTTCTTGTAATGTCTTTGTCTGGTTTGGCATAAGTGTTATACTAACCTCACGGAACAAGTTGGAGAATGTTCCCTCCTATTCTATTTCTTGAAAATTTTCTGAAGAATTGCTATGAATTCTTCTTTGAAAGTTTGATATAATTCACTAGTGAAGCTTTCTGGACCTGACCTTTTATTTTTCAGAAATTTTAAATTACTACTTCTGTAATTCCAACACTTTGGGAGGCCAAAGTGAGAGGATTTTCTGAGCCCAGGAAGGCCAGCTGGGCAACTTAGCAAGGCCTTGTCTCTATAATAAATTAAAAAATTAGATTGGGAGCAGTGGCTCAGCCTGTTATCCCAGTACTTTGGGAGGCTGAGGTGAGAGGATTGCCTGAGCCTGTGGATTAGAGACCAGCCTGGGCAACATGGTGAGCCCTTGTCCCTACAATAAAATCGAAAAATTAACCAGGCGTGGTAAGGCACATCTGTAGTTCCAGTTACTTGGAAGGCTGAGGCAGAAGGATCTCCTGAGCTCCAGCTTGGGTGACAGAGTAAGACTCCAACTAAAAAAAAAAAAAAAAACTACAACTTATTATGGACTGAATTTAGTCCCCTAAAACGTATATGTTGAAGACCTTACCCTTCACGTAACTCTATGTGAAGACAGGTCCTTTAAAGAGGTAAATACTGTTAACTGAGGGTAGAGTCCCAATCCAACAGTGCTGGCGTCTTTATATGGAGTGGAAAAGACACAAGATATACGTGTCTGGGGAGGAGGGAGGTGGAACGGGCGTACAAAAGGAAAGGCCATGTGAGGACACAGCAAGAAGACAGTCATCTACAAACCAAGGAGAAAGATCTCAAGGTAAACTAAAACTGACAACACCTTAATCTTGGTCTTCCAGCATCCAGAACTGTGAAAAATAAATTTATGTTTTTTAAGCTACCCCATCTGTGACAGTTTATTATGGCAACCCTGGCTAACTCATCCAATATCTTTACTCATTCAAAGTCTATTAAAATTTTCCTTTATTATATATATATATTTTTACATCAGCTTCAGAGATTATGTCTTTCTTTAAATGTGTCGATTTCATCTAAGTTATCTAATTTGTTAGCATCTAGTTGTTCATGGTATTGCCTTGGAATTATTTTATTAAATTATTTCTATAAGGCCAGCAGTCATTTTCCTTCTTTATTTCTGATTTTAGCAATTTGAGTCTTCTCTCTTTTTTCCTTGCTCAGCCAATTTTGTTAATCTTTTTATGAACCTACTTATGGTTTTGCTGATTGTTTCTATTTATTATTTTAGTATTTTCTACCCTGATATTATTTCCTTTTGTTTGATTGTTTAAGGTTTAGTTTTCAAAGTTTAAAAATAATGGCTGTAGTTATTGACTAGAGGACTTCTTTTAAAAGATAAGTATCAAAACTGTTGCCAACTCTTATCTGAGCCCTACTTTAAATGTAAACAGTAAATAGTGGGGTGCTATGTTTTTCGTTTTACTTTTCTCAGTGTATTTGCTAATATTCGTGTAATTTCTTAATTTGACCCATTAATTATTTAGCAGCGTGTCACTCAATTTTCCATATTTTTAATTTCTCAAATTTCATTGTCATTGATATCTAATTTCATTCCCTTTTGGTTGGTGAGCATAATTTAAATGATTTAAATTCTTTTTAACTTTATTTTGGATTGTTTTATGGTCCACTGTATGATTTAACTTGGAAAACATTCTGCTTTATTTAAGAAGAATGCATATTCTGCTGCTTTATAGAATGGGGTCTTCTATAAATACCTGTTAGCCCAAGATAATTTATAATGTTGTTCAAGTCTTCTACATCTTTGTTGCTCTTCTGCCTAGTTGATTTACCCATTATAAAAGTGGAAAAGAGGAAAGAAAAATAAATCTGCTCTATTAAATTGTCTGTTATTTCCTTCTGTATATTAGCTTTTGTTTAATGTGTTTTAGATTTACTTTATTATGTGTATATTATGATTGTTATATTGTACTGATGAATTTACCCTTTTATACATTTTAAATATCTTTTAAATTTCTGATTACATTTGGAGTTTATAAGTTTATTTTACCTGATATTATGATAGTCACTCCAGCTCACTTATAGTTACTGTTACTGTTTAATGGCATTTCTTTTATCCATATCCTTAAACTTTCCATCTATTTGTATCTTTGAATTTATAGGATGTATCCTGTGGTTAGCATGTACTTGGATCTTATTGTTTGGTTCATTCAACTTCCGCCTTTTGATTTAGTTTTCCATTCCATTAATGTTAATGTTATTATTGATATAGTGGGGCAAACATATGCCATATTGCTTTTGTTCACTATATATCTTATATCTATTTTGCTTCTTCTCTTCCTCTTTCACTTTTTTAAAAATATTAAGTACATGATTTCTAATGTAAAAATTTAACCTAATCAATGTTTTCTCTATACTTTTTGTTATTTTATTAGTGGTTCTCTGAGGCTTGTGATATTATCTTAGCACAATCGGTTTAAGATTTATAGTAATTCAGTTCCTGGCATGTATTAAAACATTATTGCCAAATAGCCCCAATTTTCTATCCTTTTTGCTATTATTGTTATGCCCATTATATCTATATATGTTAAAAGCCTGACACTATATTACTATAATCATTACTTCATATGATTTTATGTCTTGTAAAGAAGCTGAAAGAAGAAAGGAAGCAAGCAAATCATTATATAATGTATTATATTATTATATAAACTTCTTAGTTACCTTTTTTTTAATGCAGTTTACTTTTTTTTTTTATTGTGATATTGAGGGGTACATTTAAGGGTTAGGTACACAAATATGTCTCGTTCAGGCACCCTTGTTTGTAAGAAGTCTCCCCCCATCCCCAGACAGGTATTTACTGCCATTAATCGCTTCCCCTATCCCTCCCACCCCCCCATCATTTTCCACCACTGTCAGTCATTTTCTTGTGGTAATACGTTGGGTGATCAAGGTCTACTATATGAGTGAGAACAAGTGATACTCAGTTTTTTGTTTCTGTGAGAGGTCACTCAGTATTATAGACTCTAGTTCCATCCAGGTTGCTGCGAAATTCATGATTTCGTTCTTT
>CAUYQG010002213.1:0-11311 GCA_963574415.1 Tarsius wallacei
ATAAATTTGTGGGAAATGTTTTTCTCCTTTATGACCCTCTGGTTAAAGATCACATCACACAGTAGCTTCACAGACATTCATGTTGCTCAAGTCCCATGCAATCAAATCACACACACACACACACACACACACACACACACATACTTTAATTTTCATGGTCCCCTAATCTGTCCTGCCTATAACTAGGACAGGGAAACACCCCCACACTGACCTAGGCCTGGATATGTAATTCTTTCATCATACAGATCTAAAGCAAACACAGTACAATTTTAGATATGGGAGGTATACGGATCTTATGTTTGCCTATTCTCACCTGGGAAACCTGCAAATGCCCTTGATTACTGATAGTTTCTGGTTGTAAAGTATTTGCTTCAATTTTCCTTTGATTACATCTTATTCTTCTTCATAGTTTTGTTGCCAATGTCATAATAGTCATCTATTTGTTTATTAAATAATACATACTGTTCTTTATTTTACATTCATTCAATTTTATTGTAAATTCCATTTTCAGACAAAGAACCCAAAGCTTTTATGGAGAAATGACCACTCTTGGACTAGGGATGACATGAAGCGTCTTGTAGCACCAGATGCTACAAAGATGAATGAATAAATTGTAAAAAGGGACATGGAGCTAATCTAACGGGGCCCCTGTGATGACTGTTGTGTCAACTTGGAATGTGATTTTTTGATGATATTAACATTTAAATCAATCAAATATAAGTAGAGCAGATAGTCTTCAAATTGTCTAGGGACCTCATCCAATTGGTAGACCCCCAAAACAAAACAGACTTTCTTAACAAGTATATATTTTCTAGAATATTTCCTTCAAAATTAGTTTGACCATAAAATCTTCTGGGTCAGCAGGCTTGATAACTTCTGACTGCAACTACATTATTTGCTTTTCTTATTTCTACCTGACATGCTTCTGAATAAACTACGTCTTTGCCATTCCTAATTCCTCTGCCTGGTAGCCATATGACAGAGACTACATATATCATGGGCTCTCCTGGGTCTCCTGTCTGCCAGGATACAGGAGTCTCTTCTTGGTTTCTTCCTGTCAGCCACTGACTGGGTCTATAAACTTGCCTCTTCTGAGTTCCAGACTGCCAACCTCCTGTCGTGTGTTACATTATTGACCTTCCTTTGTCACTGTCTGCCCGCCTTCCAACTGGAGCTACATCGTAAGTTTTCTTGGGTCTTCATTTACTAGACTTCTGAATGAAACTGCACCGTTGTCTCTCTTGTGTCTCTAGTCCATCAGACTCCTGACAGAAATTATGTCATCGGCTGCCCCAGGTCCCCAGGCTGCCAGACTTTGGAGGAGAACTGCATCATTGGCTCCTCTAAACCCCCATCCTGAAGCCCACACTGGAGATCATGGACATCACAGCTTCCATTTTTGCTATGCCTATTTCTACACAATATCTATTTCTTCTGATAGTTTGGGATACAATATAACCACCCTCCCCACTCGGTTATTTAAGGTGTACTGTTAAAATATCAATCGGAAATATTTATTTTGCAATCTATTTGTTTATTTATTTACTTACTTATTTAGTTATTTATTTTTGAGTCAGGGTATCGCTCTGTCTCCCAAGATCACAACAGTTACGGCTCATGGCAGCCTCAGTCTCCTGGGCTTAGGTGATCCTTCCACTTCAGCATTCAAAGTACCTGTACAGGCATGCAGCAACACACACAACTATTTTGTCATTTTTTTCTTTTTAAAGATTACATTTTGCTATGTTACCCAGGCTGTACTTAAACTCCTGGGTTAAAGCAATCCTCCCACCTAAACCTCCCAAAGTGCTGGGATTACAGGCCTGAGATACTGCATTCGGCCTATAATATAAATTTTTATATTATAAATTTTCTTATTAGCACTAGATTCTTGTATTTTTCAGGAAACCTCATAATTCTTAAAAGTATGCTCTATATTTTCATCATCTCAAGGTATTTTCTAATTTTGTGATTTTTTTAATATGCCACTTGCCTAATACTGTAGTTTTTAATTTCCACGTTATTGTGGATTTCTCATTATTCTTTATACATTTGTTTACTAGTTTCCTTCCATAGGGCTCAGAAAATAAACTTTGTATTATTTCATTTTTTATATTCATTGAGGGGGTATGTGTTTGTGTGCATTTCCTAAAATATGATGTACTCTGAAGAATGTTCTGTTTGCATTTGTGATAAATATGTACTCTGCTTCAATTAATTGGAGTATCCTACATATGTCTATAAAGACTAACTATCTTATGGTTCTGTTATAGTCTTTCTGTTTATTATATTTAATCTGGTTATTATGGCCATTTTTAAAGTTGGGGAATATTGACGTCTTCAACTATTATTTCAGAAATCTTTATTTTTCCCTTCAATCTAATCAAATTTAGCTTCATATATTTTGGGTTCCACTTTTTAGTGCTCCATTTTCTTAATGGGTTGAATTCTAATAAGTATAAAATATCTTTATACAATTTTTATGATTGTATTTTGTCTTTTCCCAATACCTTCTAGGGAATATTTGTATCAGTGTTAGTTGTTGTTGCCTTTCTCCACACTATTAATTTTGCTTACCGGGTGACTGTTGAATGGAATATTTCTTTCATAATTAGAGTCCGTACACGTTTCTGTTGTTCCTTTTCCTTGGTTACATATTTCCATTTTCTATACAACCTAATACCTCATGATCACATATCCCTTCAGCCCCAGCACAACTGACTTTTCCTCCAAGGTTTCTGACACTCTGAGGATGTGGGTTTTTACACTTTGTCTCTCTCACAGTAATACACAGTCGTGCTCACATCTGAGACTGCTCAGTACCATGTAGGCTGTACCATCAGTGCTAAGGTTGATCATTCCCATACATTCATGTCCTTGTCCAGGGGCCTTTGCACCCAGTGCACGTTTGTGAATATGTATCTGGAAGTCTTACAGTAGTCCTTCACTGAGGCCCCAGGCTTCCTCACCTCAGTCCCGCCTGCTGGACCTGGGAGTGGACACCCGTGGAGAAGAAACAGGAGAGGATGAAGTCCCCTTTGTCTGGCACTTGTCCTCTCATCAGACATGTAACCAAAAAGCTGCTTACCTGTAGCTACTGACACCAAGAGGAGAGGCCTCCAGCTCCAGTCTATCGTGAGGAGATGTGATCTCACAAGATTTTCTAGAGGAGGAATCTAGTGGTTGTTGGGTGACACTCTCAGGGCACAGATACATCCTCAATTACCTCATTTGACTTCCGATTATTTGCATATTCATGTTTCAGGATATTTTATAGCCCACAAGCAAATACAACCAGAGAAAGTAAAAACAGATGACACATGGACCAGCCAACAGTGAGATCCCGAGGGCCAAGTCTGAATGCCATTTGAGTATACATGTGCCTCACACTTCACTGAAATCCGTTTAGACAAGAGCTCTTTGCATCAAGGAATAAGCTCTACTCTGGCTCTATCAGGCACTGGAGCATCCATTTGTAACTCTGAGAGGGTGGTCTTTGTCCCTCACACAGGAGAGTCCAGCAGGTCCAATGGACCACTCAAAGACAAGCTGGGCCCTCCAGAGACAATTTCTCAAGCTTCTCTCTTTGTGTCCTGAGCTCCCAGGCTGCTCAGTACAAAGACGGCTGGTTATAACACCGTATCCATTATGCATGATACAAGTTTGTATTTCTAATCCTAATGACAACTGGAATTGAATGTGACTCCTGATAAACACAAATTCCATAAATGTGTCCAGCACTATGTGTTTAGAATGAGTGTGGGTCTTATTCAAACTCAACACAGTATGATGTTGCATAATTTTTATACACTTTCAGTTCATCAGTTCATATTTATCATTGATCATCTGGACATATTGATTTATGATCATCTTGAATTTCTGTACCTGAACAATCTCTGACCCTCCACTTTACTGTCACATGCCCAGCCCCTGTAACATTTTCTAGTCTGATATAAGAATTTAATAACCTTGGTGTCTTGTGCCACTCAAAGTCCTATGCCATTAAAATCAATACAGCCATCCCTGTCCTTCAGCCTCTATCATTTGAGATATCTAGAAGTCCTACAAATTCCTTTATTAAATGAGATTATCCTTGTCTTATTGAGTTAGGCATATGTGCCCAATAAATATTCATACAAATATCAGCATTCTTTGGGAATTTTTTATTTTAGACTATTTTCTAATATTAGACTATCTTCTTTTTTGATAAAAGGAAATGACATATTTGGACAGGAACCCTCCTTTCAGCCTCTTTTGCACCTTTTTACTGGGCTGAGCCTGTTGGGGTGAGTCCTGAATGCCCCCTACAGCCCAGCCCCTCTCTGTAGGAAGAATTTTATCTGGCCTCAATGTGCATCTTCCTCTCATTTTTTAGTCCAGTAGAAAAGACTGTGCCCTAGTTCAGAAGTCTCCTTAAGCGACACCACATGCTTCTCACACCATCTTCTGAAATAGCAAGTTGTCCTTATAAGCCCAACATGCTATACAGGGAAACTCAAAGTTGGATTTTGCTAACCCCCAGAAAGCCCTTTTCCTGGAACTCCAGATGTTCTGACACAGTTCACTTTCATGGGGAGTCCAAAGGAGCTTCAGTACTTTGGGGTAGCCACTTCTCACCTTCAGGGTCTTCTGATTAAACATCTTATCAGGGAAGCCTTGAACCTACAAGTCACAGGGCTCAGAGCTGGTGCCCTGCTCATCTAGGAACGCACAGAGGCTACAGATAGTGCCTACAGAAATGAGCAGAAAATATGTCCTCCTTCCCTGTGTCTAGGACATGGGTAGTGGATCCCACACTGACTGCAAGCCTGAGCTTGTGCCCTTGTCAAACAGTACAACAGCAAGCAACTTACTCATGGGGATTGTCTACATGCACACAGTGGCTCACCTGTTCTCCCTGTATTTAGAACCTGCAGACAACCCTGAGGAACATCCAAACTTCCCCGGAGGGTCTGTCACAGCCCTGTCAGTGCAGCCAACACTGAGCTGCCCACCCTGTGGTGGGGGTCACAAGAGAGCCTGGGAGACCCTGAATAGGGTATCTCCCCAGGAGCACAGGTAGGTGCTGATGTAGCACAAGGGGAATGAGGAAGGTGAACTACATGGGTCAGGGGCCCTGTGGACAAGGGTCTGCTATTGGCCTCTGCTCTGTCCCTTCTCATATGAGAATCACTCTAGGGGTCCTGTTCCTGTCTCATCTGTGTAGGTAGTCTCTGCGGGGAGAATGACTAATTATTTTTGTTCTCAAGTCTCAGGAACAGAATTGCTCTCTTAGAATATTCCCATTAGGAGACACACTCACTTCCTGGTCTGACTGAAATAGCTACAGTCTTCAGATAGAAGTTACACATTTGGTGGGGTTCACACATCCTCCTGGGGTGAGTACAAGCTTCACGTGGGCTGGGAGGACTTGGGTGATTGAAGCAAAGTCCTGGTTCCTGAATCTCACAGTAATGGCTGCAATGTGGCTTCCAAGCTTCTCCCCTAAAGTTGTGGTCTGTGACAAGCCCTAAAATGAGTCTGAGCCCTGGCACTTGCTTCTGACCATGGGGGATGCCAGAAAAGTGTGTGGACTTTGGGCAGTTGCTGCCACTGCTGCCGGGGGACTGCAGACACAACAAGGTTTGGAGCCTGTGGCTGAGTCTGAGGATAGACCACAGCTGGGGGAACTCCTTGAAAATTGTGGGGTCACTAGTGTGTACACACCTGCAGGAAAGGGAGACCCACAAGGCCAAGAAGGAGGAGGCAGCCTGTCATCATATGCTCAGGTCCTGTTGCTCTGATTGTCTTCTTGTTGAGGGACAGTGGCCAGCAGGTCAGTATGGTTCATCCCCTGGAGGAATGCCAGGCTTCTCTCCTCACCAGGAAGGCAGTGGGGCTTGTCCGTTTGTGTCTCCAGCCCGCTGGCTGTGTTCCCCTCCTGTTCAGTGGAACTCTGGGCCCATGACACATGGACAGAGGCACTTCTTAAAGTCCCTTCTCAGTCACACATGCAATGGCTACAGTGAGATCCCTGTAGAAAGCCATTTTTCTGTGCCTGTTTGTGTCTCTGGTTAAACTCTAAGGCATCCACATGGAAATACCAAAAATTCCACGATCAGGATAGAAACTTGGGCAAAAAAACTTCAGTCAAGAGAAGATGCGAATCCTCAAGAAAATAGTTTGGCAAGAAGGAGATTGAGCTATGTAGGAACCTGATGAAGAAGAGGTCTACAGTCACTGGTGACATCTTGTCTGCAAGCAGAGAAAGTCACTTTGTCATTTAGTTGCATGCAATAAAAATATGAGAACCTAGATCCTAGAGAAGAGAACAATAATAGTTTCTAGAGGCACCTGAGAGTTGGAACAGGAATGGATAGTACTGACACAAACAGCAACTCCCTCCCCAGCCACTCTCTGAATCTGTTCCCTTGTAGGCCTCAGTACAGAAAAAAAGAAGATGAAAGATGATCAAGGAGGAGAAACAGGCAGGAACATAGGTATCTGTGGAGGGAGCAAGGTCTCAGACCATAGCAGTTCTAAATACATCTTAGTCACAAAGATCCTCTGAGGCTCACAGAAGTGGACTCAACCACTGGTAAGAGCTGCCATGTGCAGTGTGGCTGAGGCATGGACACAGGGATGATCTCAGGTCACAGGAGCTGGGCTTTGGTCCGTGATACCCCTGAAGACGGAGACCTAGCTATACACCCCATGAACATCCCAACCTTGACATCCCCTGAGCACCCCTAATGGCTATAAGCCATTGCCTGGCCACCCTAGCTCCTGTGAGTTGACTCTAAGAGATGCTTTGTTGATAGAAGGCTCTCTGGGTAATATCCAGGGTAGACACAGCCTTTTCCATCATTGACCTTGAGTCTTCTTCTTCCAAACAGGAAAGGCTGGTCAAAGGAAAGGTCAAAGTAGCACTGAGTTGTGACAAGAAGCCTGGTAGCAGGGGTGTTCACCACCAGTGTGAAGACTGCTGGAAGACACACCTGTGGGCTAGCAAATAGGGCTAGACAACATCCTCAGTCTCCTCCTGGGTCCTCCAGCACCCCCACTCCCTTCTCCTTTTGCTCCCAGCAGTCCTTCTCTGTGTCCTTGTTCTAGCTTTTATTGATCTTTTTTATGGTTAGTTTAGTCTCTATTTTGTTTATTCCTAATTAGTTCACTGTCATTTTGTTTATTCTGCTAAGTATGAGCTTACTGTTTTTAACTTTTCCTCGTGGTGTATAACATTAAGTTGTTTGTGTGTGATTTCACATAATGTCCAAACTGGAGTGGGAGGGATAGATGAATATTTAAATATATGGATAGATGGAGAATAAAATCTTGTTTTAGAAGAAGCTATCATTAGTTTATAAATACTTACACAGCTTAACAAAGAGTAAACACACTAATGAAACAAGAGAGTAAATTGTGAATTGTGAAATAAAATAGTAAAAGAATGGTGATAGTCAAGACTTCACTACTACACAATATATCAACATAATAAAACTGCACTTGTGTCACTAAGTCTGTATTCAAAAAAAAGAGCAAAAGGAATAAAGGAAGGAAAGAAGTATACCTGGTCATCAGAGATGAATTCTATGGGTTTTCTAGTTCATGGTTGTTCATATTTAAGAGGTGTATGTTAGTCAGCCTTTTGATACTACTTGTGTAAGATACACCATGGACAATCTCGTAGATCACGCCATCTGAGCTCCCTAAGGCAGTCTACATGCCCACAAGAAGCATAAATGCCTCTGGGGTGCAGGTCCCCTGTCCCGTCACATGAGGCCTGTGATCCTTACTTGCTGTTCTTCCCATGTTCTCTCTCCTGAACACAGCCATTGTTTCCTCAGTGGGTGAATGGGTAGGACCCTGGGGAGGGTGTCTCTGGGAGCCCCACTCTGCATCTGCACTGGAGAAGGCATTTGCCACCCTCAGCACACATTGCTCTTGCTGTGTCCTCACACAGTAATAGAAGTCAGTAACCTGGGCCTTCACGCTGCTTCGCTGTAGGTAGATGGTTCTGCCGGAGCTATCAGTAGAGAGGATGACATGGCCATGGAAAGATGGGCTGTGGTAAATATCTGAGTCCTTAGGGTCTTTCATGCCCATCTACTCCAGGCCTTCTCTGGGCATGTAGTGAACCAAGCTGATCCAGGAGCCAGTAAAGCTGCATCCAGAAGCCTTACAGGAGATCCTCAGAGACTCCCTGGGTCTTCGCCTCGGCCCCAAACTTCATCTGCTGCACCTGGGCACAGATACCTGGGCGGGACAGAGAGGACTCAAATCAGTGGTTCCATCTTGCCCATCCCCACTGTGACCCAAGCCTGATGTAAGACTGATCTGGGAGAACATCCAGGAGGAGGGTGAGGATGGTGACAGACCCTTTCCTAGAAAGGACAGAAATGGAGGCACTAAGGACCTCAACTGGGTGGTGAGGGAGAATCACTGTGGAGGGAGCCCTGGGCTTAAATGGGAAGTCCTGCTCTTGAGTTTGCATAGTTACCAGCTGCCTTGCAGGAGAATCACCCCAGGATACATAACCTAGAAACCCAGAGGCAGGTTGTGGGCTGATCTGAGCCTTAGAGGGGCAGGAGCAGGACTCAAAACCTCCAATGCCCACTCCCCTCCACATCAGGGTTCATGTCATTGTAGGGCCAGATAAAGGATTGCATCCTGTCCACTTTTCTTTGAGACTGTGAGAAGGTTGTCAGAATCTACATGGAGTCAATTGTGTTAAAGCAAACTAACAAACCCTGATGGATACAGTTGTGTAAGAACATGAAGAGATAATTCTTACATATACATGTCAAATGACAAGAACTGTCTCAAAAGACTCCTCTTCATCCTTTGGCATTTTATCCATAAATGTGAATATGGCCTAATCAGTCAGCTGGGGTAACGACAATTGACACTAGTTGTCCAGCAATCCTCATCTTGACTAATTTGCCAACTCTCTTCGCCCATGAACATTGGAGACTGATTTATAATAGTCATTTTGCCATCTAGATTTTACCTTCCTTTAAAGGAAAATGTATAGGGAATATGTGTTTAGGCCTTTGAAATGCTGGAGCACCTGAAAAGATCACCATTGCTCCACCATTGCTGTTTTAGGACATTTGTGTCTTCCCCTTCACTGGCTTCTTTAGTGACCCCATTCCATAATATAAATTTAAAGATATTCATGTCACTGGGTGAGTCCCAGGTCTATAGCCATAATCACAGATCATGCCATGACCTCGGTAAGGTCCATATTAAGTGATGACCATCATCACCACCATAAAGCCAAAGCAGGACTTTGTGTGGCGCCAGCCTCTTCATCTGAAGAGTCCACTTTCCATCTCAAAGACATAAAGAACTACCCCCCCTTCTCCGGGTAAATTAGCTTTCTACAATCAGTTATCTAGTGCACCAGGAACAATATCTCATTGGGAACAACCTGCTCTGTGTTGGGATAAGTTGCCACCATGTGAGTTTTTTTAAGATATAGGGTACAATTCAGGATTAGGTACACAGATGGACATCATACAGGCAAAGTTAGGGCCTCCCTTTAGCCCCAGTTTGTTTGGTTTGAGATCAGGTACCCTAAATGATGTGTTTCTCCCCACAAACCCTAGCAGTATCCTGCTACTGCCAATTCCCTTTTTATAGTACCAGGGTAAATGTTCAGGGTCTGCATATGAGTGAGAACATGAGGTACTCTTCTTTGTTTCTGTGATAAATCACTGAGTATTATAGGCTCTAAATCCATCCAAGTTTCTGTGAAGTCCATGTCTATCCATCTTTATGACTGCATAGTATTCCATTGTGTACTTGTACATTATTTTTTATCCAGTTCAGTTTTGATGGGCAGTACAGTTGGTTCCATGTTTTCGCTATTGTGAATAGTGCTGCAATAAACATACGTGTGCAAGTGTCATTTTGTAGAATGATTTGAGTTCCTCTGGGCATATTCCCAGTAGGGGGATTGTTGGGTCATATGGAAGGTCAGTTTCTAGTTCTTTTAGAAACAAACACACTGTTTTCCATAGAAGTTGAACTAGTTTGAATTCCCACTAGCAGTGTAGAAGTGTTCCTTTTTCTTGGCATTCTTGCCAGCATCTGTTGTTTGTTTTATTAAGGATGGCCATCCTTACTAGGGATAGGTGATATCTCAATGTGGTTTTGATTTGCATTTCTCTGATGATTATAAAGGCTGAGCATTTATCCATATGTCTGTTGTAAGCCTGTATATCTTCTTATGAGAAGTGTCTACTTATGTTTTTACCCACTTTTTTTTTTTTTTGAGTTGGAGTCTCACTCTGTCGCCCAGACTGGAGTGCAGTGGCTGCTCCCGGCCACCACAGCCTCGACCTGCTGGGCTCCGGCGATCCTTCCACCTCAGCCTTCCAAGTAGCTGGAACTACAGGCACGCGCTACAATGCCCGGCTAATTTTTGATTTATTGTAGAGATGAGGTCTTGCCAAGTTGCCCAGGTGGGTCTCGAACCCGCGGACTCAGGCAATCCACTCACCTCAGCCTCCCCAAGTGCGATATTACAGGCTGAGCCACCGAGCCCAGCTTTTCACCTACTTTTTAATGGATGTTTGGTTTTTTCCTTTTGACAGGCTTGAGCCCCTTGTAGATCCTGGATGCAAGGTCTTTGTCAGATATACAGTGGGCAAATATTTATTCCCATTGTACGGTCTGTCTTCCCACTCTCTGGATGGTTTCTTTTGCTTTGCAGAGCTTTCCAGTTTGATGATGTCCCATTTGGCTATCTTATCTCTTATGACATGGACATCTGGGGTTTTTTAAATTTTTATTTTAAAATTGTGGGGTACAATTTAGGATTAGGTATATAAATATTCATTGTGCAGGTTTCCTTGTTGATGAGGTTTGCCCCCCCTCACCAGGCAGATTTCGACTACTGTCAATCCCATTACCCCACCCCCCACTGCCCGCAGTTTCCCGCTAATGTCAATCCTTTTCTTGTAGTATTATGGTAGTTGTTCAAGGTCCACTTATGAGTGAGAACGTGTGATACTCAGCTCTTTGTTTCTGTGAGAGATCACTCAGTATTATAAACTCTAATTCCATCCAGGTTGCTGCAATGTTCATGATTTTGTTCTTCTTTATGGCTGTGTAATATTCCATTGTGTATATGTACCACACTTTTTTAAAAAATTCAGTCCTCTTTTGATAGGCAGCACAGGTGGTTCCATGTTCTTCCTATTGTGAACAATGTTGCGATAAACATACATGTACAGGTATCATTTTTATAGAGTGATTTGAGTTCTTCTGGGTATATTCCCAATAGGGGGATTGCAGGGTCTTATGGAAGGTCATTTTTTAGAAC
>CAUYQG010002218.1:0-51377 GCA_963574415.1 Tarsius wallacei
CAGTTCTTTGTTTCTGTGATAGAACACTGAGTATTATAGACTCTAAGTTCATCCAAGTTGCTGTGAAGTTCATAATTTTGTCCTTCTTTATGGCTGCATAATACCACATTTTGAAAATCCAGTCCTATTTCGATGGGCAGATGGTTGGTTTCATGTTTTTTGCTATTGTGAACAGTGCTGCAATAAACATGCGTGTGCAGGTATCTTTTTAATAGAGTGATTTGAGTTCCTCTGGGTATATTCCCAGTAGGGAGATTGTGGGGTCATATGGAAGGTTGACTTTTAGATCTTTTAGGAATTGCCAAACTGTTTTCCACAGAGGTTGTACTAGTTTACACTCTCCCCAACAGTGAAGAAGTATTCCCTTTTCCCCACATCCTCTCCAGCATCTGTTATTTTTTGAGTTATTGATGATGGCCATCAAGTAGGCTTCATCTCCAGGATGCAGGGCTGGTTCAACATTTGCAAGACCATAATCGTAATTCAATACATCAACAGATGTAAAAACAAAAACTACATGATTATATCATTAACTGCGGATAAAGCTTTTGATAAAATCCAGAACCCCTTCTTGACAAAAACCCTTGAACATCTAAGCATAGATGTAACATACCTCAAAATAGTAAGAGCCATCTATGAGAAACCCACAACCAGCAAACTGTTAAGCAGACAGAAATTGGAACCATTTCCCCTGAAAACTAGAAGAAGACAAGGATGCCCACTCTGACCCCTTCTTTTCAACATGGTTTTGGAAGTCCTAGTTAGAGCAATCAGACAAAAGAAGGAGATCAGGAGTATCCAAATAGGAAAAGAGGAAGTCAAGTTATCCCTCTTTGCAGATGACATGATTCTATACCTTGAAAATCCAAGACAATCTGTCAAAAACCTCCTTGCATTGATAAAGGACTTTGGCAAAGTCTCAGCATATAAAAATAAATGTGCAAAAGACAGTCACATTTCTATTGTAATTTCAACATGGCAGCTGACCCCCTTACAAAACATTCCTTCCTGATAAATTACTATCGATCATGTACTAGTTCTGGGCAGTTTACGGAGGCTGCACAAAAAGTGTCTTTGTGTCATATGTTTCACCTTTTGATGTATAGAGCTGGGTTTTACTGCATTTTAATGTTGTCTCCACCCCAAAGCGAGCATGGGATATATGTAACGTGTATGCTTGCTTTGGACCTATACCCACAACCCTCTTTCACAAATATTCACAGTTCCTCTTATAACCTGTTTTGCTAACCCATCTAGCTTATCTAGTATAAAACTCTTGTCCCACTCTTCCTACCCTGAAGTCCCTGCTTTCCAGCCTGCAGGTTGCAACCCTTCACAAGAAAGAAAGCTCTCTTTTCCAAATTTAGAAGTCTCCTGATTTTAAGTCAACACACTGCATATTTTAAAATAACTAAGAATGGATTCCTAACACAAAGATATAATAAATGTTTCAGGTGATAGATACCTTAATTACTCTCATTTGATCATCATGCACTGTATGCCTGTATCAAAATATCACATATGCTTCATAAAGATGTGTAATTAATACGTACCTGTGCTAAAGATAAAAAAATTAAAAATAAAATAAAAGTCCTTAAATATTGATTACAAAAAATGTCTTCTGAGAAGCCAAAGACAAAAGGGGATTATAAACAAATTTCTAATTTCATTTTCTTATGAAGAGATGTAAATTATGCCTTTTTCTTGGATTAATCCTGGCAAGGATTAAGTGGATCAATCCTGACATTATGATGGTTTTTCTCTTCCTGAGGTCTGAAGCTGCCTTTAAGGATGCCTTTTTAGTTCTGTATATTGAAAGTCAAGTGAGGAGAAAATAAAATAAATGAAAAACTTAAGTATGATACCACAGATATCTCAATAACTAACAAAGAGCTAATGTATTTTGTTCATACACTTTTCATTTATAAGAGATTTCTCAAAGTGTGAGTTTTATGTGAGAAATTCACCTTTAATTTGGTTATCTGCCTACATTTAGATGCTATGATTGTGCTGTGGTCTGAATGTTCTCTAGAAGTGATGTGATGAAACATAATTGCCAATGTGATAATATTAAGAAATAGGGAGGTAATTAAGACATGAGGGTGTAGCTTTTACAAATGGAATTAGAGACCTTATATAAGAGCTACAGGTAACTAGTGATAATCCCTTTTGCTCTTCCATCATTTGTCCTCAGTTTTTGCCATGTGAGGACACAGCACTAAAGGTGCCATCTTGAAAACAGGGAGCAGCTCTTACAAAACAAGACACCTGCTGGAGTGTTAATCTTATAATCCCAGTCTTCAGAACTGTGAGAAATAAATTTCTATTGTTTATAAATTACCCATTCTCAGATATTTTATTATAGTAGCATAAATGAACAAGGACAGATTGGTATTGCTCTTTTCAGTGATATCAATAAAGAGAAATGGGAGTAGAAAATGATGCTGAAAAAGCTAGCTATCCTGATTCAGATTCTACAAATTTTCTCTGAGATTTTCTGTGTCTTTGATTCAGATAAAAGATCTCATACCTGGCACTGGGTTCCCTCCCACTGTGGGAGCTTTTCTGTCCTCTCAATAAATCCTGCTTTCTCAAAAAAAAAACAACAAACAAAAAACAAAAAACCTCACACCAAAGATTATCAAAAAGGAGAAAGAACAAGCGCTTAATAATCATTTAGAAAAGTAAAATACAAGAACAACTGAATCAGGTATTGGGGCTCTGGGGAAACACATAGGTAGAAATGTGTGCTTTAGAGTAAGATGCACTGAGCTCATATAATCTGTGAGCAATCTGAGAGAGGAACATTCCAAATCACCTGAGTAAATGAATTCTAGCCTCAAATGAAACCATAGGCCTCTGTGTGCCTGTTCCCATCAACATACCAATAGTGGAGTGAATAGATAGGAGTGGCTTGTGTGATTGCCCTAAAACCTTGTAATATAAAAGTGCCTTCACATGCTTTATTTTGTTTAACCCTCCCATTTACGTGTGAGCTGGGCAGAACTTCATTTTAGAGAGGCAGACAGTGAGACGCAAAAGACTGCATACATGTCCACGTTCTCATGAGATAGTAGAGCCCGGACTCCTGGTATCTTTCCTTTACATGTCACTACCTCTTCATTTTCTTTACTCTTAATGTGTTCTCCTGGCCTTGACCTCATAATTTTCAAAGAGATTGGGGAGGATTTAAAATAATCCCCTTTACGATACTTTACCAAACCTATAATGAACTGCAACTAACCTCTAAAGTTCATGTTTTATTACCTAAAATACTATTCAAGGTAGGCTGTGCTTTGACCAAAACAGCTGAAAGTGAAAGATGTTAACCAAACATGGATCCATAAAAAGAGGCCCTGAGCATCTAAGATCTCATTTCTATGTGAAGAGGTGATAATATCAATGCCAGTCTCTCTAAATACATTGATTAGATTTGAGTTTTTCCTCTTAGAAGTAAGGCAATAAGAATTTGGGGTTGGGAGAGAAGAAGCTTATTACATATATAGTTACCCAGCATTTTCTGCATCCATTATGATGACAAATTTATCTATTGTTTATTAACATATCACCCTAAAACTTGTGACTTCAAACAACAAACATTTATCTCAAAGGGTCGAGAGCCACTTAGCTGAGTGGGTCTGGCTCAGGGTCTCTAATGAAGATGTAAGAATGATGTTGAATGCAGATGTAGTCATCTGGAGGTTCAGCTAGACCTGAACGATTTACTTCCAGGCTGGCTTAATCATATGGTGGGCAAGTGACTGTTGGTTGTTGGTCAGGGCTCTCTCTTCCTTTCCACATGGGCCAGGTCACTACACAGCAACTAGCTTGCCTCAGAGCAAGTGATCCCTAGAGAGCAAGAGAGAGCAGGAAGGAGAACCCAAGACGGGAGCTGCAATCTTTTTTTTTTTTTTAAGTTGGAGTCTCACTCTGTTGCCCATACTGGAGCGCAGTGGTCGCTCCCGGCCACTGCAGCCTCGACCTGCTGGGCTCTGGCGATCCTTCCGCCTCAGCCTTCCAAGTAGCTGGAATTACAGGCACACGCTACCATGCCCGGCTGATTTTTTTATTTTATTGTAGAGGTGAGGTCTTGCCAAGTTGTCCAGGCGGGTCTCGAACCCGCGAGCTCAGGCAATCCACTCACCTCAGCCTCCCAAAGCGCGGGATTACAGGCTGAGCCACCGAGCCTGGCTGGGAGCTGCAATCTTTAAATAATCTATCTTAAAGTCATATCCCATCACTGCTGCCAGATACAATTAGAATTGAGCCATTAAGTGTAGGCCACATGCAAGGAAAAGGAAATTAATCTCCATCTCTTAGAAGGAGGAATATCAAAGAATTTGTGAACATATCTTTAAAACCTTGCTTGCCCAAATTCTCAGCTTTTGCAAGAGAAAGCAAATAAAATAAATGTGTTATTTTTTTCAGCTCGTTCACATACTAGTAAAACTGACAAGAACAAATAAAATCTTTCTTGCTATTTCTCATCCTTCACAGATAATTCCTTTTATGCTGCCCTCCTCCTCTGTCTGCCTTACAATGTTGGAGCTTCTTAGATGCTCAGGGTCTCTTTTTATGAAGACTCTCACCTTGTAACTTCATCCCATACCAAGCTTTATATACCAGCCCTAGTCTCATAATTCTTGTTCAAGTGTTCCTTTCTTTAGCCCTGACCTATCCTTGCAATTCCAGTTTTATATATCCAGCTGCTTCTTGACATCACCACACAGATCACATGAATTTAAAATGAACCACAGCTAAAACATACTCTTGATCCTCCCTGCTTCTCTCCCAGCCTCCCCTTTCTTAGTTATTCTATCCACTTGTTTAAACTCTTTCTTATCTCATATCTCATCCCTGAGTGAATCCTGTCAGCACTTCTTTCAATATCTTGCCCAAATCTACCAAACTTTCTTTGTCTCCACTGCTTCTACTCTAATTCAACCTACCTTTGTTTCTTACCTGGACTATTGAATAGATTTGCTTACGTTTTCTCTGGTCTCTGTAAGCAGCAGTCCCCAATTTTTTGCCATCAGGACTGGTTTTGTGAAAGACAATTTTTGCATGGATAGAGGTAGGGTGGGCGGGGGATGATCAGTCATCTAACTTTTATAAGGAACTTGCAACCTAGATCCCTCACATGTGCAGTTCACAATAGGGTTGGCTCCTGTGAGAAACTAACACCATCACTGATCTTACAGGAGGCAGGACTCTGCTCAGTCACAGCTTACCTTCTGCTGTGCGGCCTGGTTCCTAACAGTTTACGGACTGG
This sequence comes from Tarsius wallacei, assembly GCA_963574415.1. Lineage (NCBI taxonomy): Eukaryota > Metazoa > Chordata > Mammalia > Primates > Tarsiidae > Tarsius > Tarsius wallacei. The sequence goes on from CAUYQG010002218.1 coordinate 5,273, forward strand.
TATCAATATGTAGCCTGGCGATTGGGGATCACTGCCTATAAGTATTTTTCTTTATAGCCATGGTGACCTTTTGAATGAAATCAGCTCATGTCACTCCTCCATTTAAAACTTCTTAGAGCTTTTTATTTCATTTGGAATAATGCATCTGAACTCTTTACTCTGACTTTTAAAAAAAAATGTATTTATGTCCCCGTCTACTAGCCAGTCACCTTGGTCTTCAACATACACCGTACTTAGGTTATTACCACAAACTATGTGTGTATGTGTATCTGTGTTTGTGTTTGTGTGTATATGTGTGTTTAAGTGCATGTCATGTGTGTCCATGTGTTAGTGTGTGTCTGGGAATATATCTAAGAGTGTGTCATGAGTATATATGTAGGTGTGTGTGTGTGTGTGTGTGTGTGTGTGTGCATGCCCGAGTGTGTTTCTGGTGTGTTCTTGTGTATTCAGGGGCATCCTGATTGATGCAGATTTGTCTGAATGAGCAGAATAGACCGTTCCCTTGAGAATACTCAGCAACCACAAAAAGCTTCTCTCTCGACATTTATATTTCTCTAGAGATTCATTAAGTTTAAGTGGTCTCTTGTCAATTGCAAATATCCCTGGAGCTGTATCTTCGTGTTTAGTTATTATAATTAGATTGTTCTCCTCCTAGCTCTTGCTGACAACAGCCAGAGATAAGAAAAAAATGGAAGAGTCTCAGCATTGTAAATTGGGAGACACCTGGGTTGTTGAAGGGTAGCTTGCAGGCTGAGGTGACATTTGGATCATCTTCCTGGATCCCAGGGATTTCCCCTCATCAGTAGGACAGGGCAACACTGAGAAATGGAAAAGTCAGTTGTTCCCAAATTTTGCCGAGTGTCTGACATGCCTGGTATGGTTTTGTGCTTCAGAGGTTTCCGAGTGCTCTGTAGATCTGAGGGCATTCCTCCTTTTAGTCAGAACAGTAGAAAGGCAAACCTGTTTCCAGTCGGTACAGTTACCCCTCAGTGAGCACAAGTGAATGACAGCAAGGGACCACATTCAGTGATTGTTTCATGCGCTGTCACACATAGCCACAAAGGAGACCAGAGGCGTCTGCCTGTGTCTCAAAGGAGACGGCCCTCTCCCCCATCAGGGCTTCTTTCTTCTCTGCACTCTAACTGCATGCCCTCCCTTCCTCAGACTTCACTCTTTGTGTTTCTCCTGTCTTTCCTGCACTTCAACTGTTACTTTTCTAGCTACTAGATGTTTCTTACCAAGATTTAAATGTGCCATTTTATATCTCATGAGTTGAGAAGGTAAAAAGTGTACCTCCTTGTACCCTAGATCTCCACTTAGAAACCTCTCTGAGCTGTACTTCAGAGCCTGGAAGCCCAAGAATGTTTTCTACACTTGGCATCTCTAATCTACTCTAGGTTTTGTGCCCACGACATCACATCATGTGTTTTTGCTCAGTTGAATGGTGACCACTCCAGTGCCAAATCCCCCAAACACTTTCACTTTCTACCTTGCTAGACATTTCAGAACACTTGGTGAGCCCAGTTCCCTCAAAGACCATGCTAAATCAGACAACTTAACCCTTCTTTGAGTTATAGTTTCTAAATTGATCTTTCTGTTTCCCCTTATTCTGGAAATCCTTCAACATTCTCCTGGCTTCCTCCTGCCTCTCAGACTTCTTTCCAGCTCTTCCTGAATAATTCCAGGGATTATTCGTTTATTCTATATTTTATTCCATTCCCTTGAACTTGAATACCTCCTCTCTGCTGCTGATTCCCAAGTGAATAACTCTGTAATCCCCTTCTATGCTGTCTATTCCTGCATCTAACTACTACTTAAAGACAAAAGAAAGAAATCCTTGGTGTGGTTAAGCTTTTAGTCATTAGAATTGGAACAAGAAAGCTGGTTTCAATTCTAATCTTTCAATTTATTTGCTCTGTGACCTTAGTTATGTTATGTGACATTTTGTTGCAGGAATTTTCAACTGCTCTGTTAACTTAGATCCTTGCATTCTTCTCTGATGTCCAAGAAAATTAAGGAGTGTGTACATCGAAGAATGAGTGAAAAAAGTTTATTAAGCAACAGAAAGCTCTCAAGAAAAGAGAGGGAACCCAAAATGTGTTACTGGCAGTGGGGGAGCGTTTTGTATTTTTCTCTCGCCTTTCTAGGGGCATTCTTCTCATTTTTATCTTACCAGTCACTCAATTTCCTAGCCTTTACTGCTCATGTGTGCCCTTGTCCAAAGTTACTTCATCTTGATTATTACCCATAGGTACCACAGAAAAGCCCACTGGGGAGGGTAAAACCACAATGCAAATGTTATCTCATGATATTATAATAAGTTTAGGTCAAGTTAGGGCATTTCATTGAACTATTGTGCCTGCTCTGATTTGCAAAAGTCCCTTTTAAACAAACATCCTAGTATGAGAGGATGCTCTTAACCACATTAACCACACTTTCAATTGCTAGTTATATAACTGGGTTGGTGCAGGGGCATTCCTGCTGGTGTTACTTCTTCTCAAAACCCTCCTTGTCTATCTGCCTAGCCAGCCTTTGACTACCTCTTCTCTCAATTTCTGTGCTTCTATTTCTTTATTCTCAATCAGTATGTACTTAATAGACCTTTCTGATAATAAATGAATTAATACATGTAAAGCACTTAAAAGCTGTGCCTGGAATATAGTAAGCATTTAATAAGTATTTACTAATTCTTCTTCTTCTTATTGCTATTATTTGTCCCTTCTTCTTAGATACATATTTTAAAAACTCCTGATCATCTTAGCAAATGACACTTTCCTTCATTCAGCTGCTTAAAATCAGAAGTCGACAGCTTCTGTAGATATCTCTCACACTAATAGCATTCATTACCACATCTCCAAAATGCCCCTTAAATAATCCAGCTCTCTCAGGGACTATCCTAAATCAACCGTACCTCCACTGTTTCTTCAGCTACTGAAACTGGCCCAACTTCCCCATAGAGCTAATGGTTAGGTTTCTTTTTTTTGGAATAAGCATAGAAATTGACCTTCCTGACCTTAAAGAATGAAATTCACATCTGTCCTATTTGAGTTCCTTTCTCAGAAAACAGAAATTGAAGTTTCCAACTTTAAAAATGGAAACTTTATCTTACCTGAATTCCTTTATCAGGAAACCAGCCCTCAGGACTATAGAGTCAAGAGACTAAAACTCACCAGATCACAGACAACATAATGCCAGACTCTACCTGTTTTCCCACTCTTCTTTCTTATTCCTCCAATGTTCCTGTTTTCTGAATTCCTGCCCTATTGTATAAACCCCTGACTTCAGTGGGACATGACGACAGATTTGAGAATAAATTTCCTGTTCTCCTTGGTTGATATCACCCAAATAAAGCCTTCATCCCTGGCAATACTCATTATCTCAGTGATTGGCTTTCTGTGTGATCCAAAGTGGTCTTCCTGCTTTCACTTGTGCCCTTTCCAATTCATTCTTTAACATATAGCAAGCAGTGTGATCTTTTAAAAGCCTAAATTGAATCATATCACTCCTTCAGTCAAAATTCATGGTTTCTCATTGGACAAAGGACGAAATCTAATATTCTTAAGTGGAAGTATCTGTGAGTTCACATACAGACTTGAGCTTGTCCACTTTCCAATCTGTGGTCACTTCTCCCCTCATTCAGGGTGGCTCAACCACAAAAGCCTCCTAACAAGCTTTCAAATGTTACATAATCCTTTCTATCTTGTCAATTACAATTTTGCCTCTAGAATATGCCTGGAATGTTTTTCTCTCTTTTTTGGATAATTCCCATTCCTCCTATAGGCCCCAATAAATGATGTTCCTCAAAGAGAAATTTTTTTGAAATTTGAATTTTAACTGAGGACCCCTCGATTATCCTTTTTGTAGTATCTTATTATTTTCCATTATGGCACTTATCACAATTTGCAATTGTATATTATCTGTGTGTTTATTTGCTTAATGATAGTCTTCCTAACTTGATGCAAACACTATAATGACAGGGATCATATCTGTCTTGTTAATTATTTTATCTCAAGTGTCTAGTCGAGCATCTGGCACATAGAAGGTTCTTAATCAATATTTATTGAGTTAATAAAGTGAATGAATGAACTGTGGCCAACGGAAGTGCTTGTCAGTCATTTCAGTGGTGAAAACATAATTAGTTCTGTAATTAAGATATATGCAAGTCACAAGATTTTCCTAAACTTTTTGTCTTTAAGTGATGAAACCCGGAATTATGTATTGGACACAGTTTCAATACTATTTAATGGTATTTTTAATAAAATAAAATATCATGTTACACAAGGAAGTACACGAACCTTGCAGTCAGACCTGGGTTTGAATCCTATCTTAATCATTTACCATTGGTATGGCCTTGGGCAAGTTGTTTACCTTCTCTGAGCTTCTGTCCCCAGCTTGAAAATGGTTATCCTAGTATTAGCTTGTATGGTTGTTGCAGAGGATTGAAATAAAGTGAATGGCTCCTGTTTGTTGCTTAATGAATAAATGTTAGCTATCATTTTCACTGAAAAATCTTTCTTTTAGACAACTATGAAAAAGAAAGAACTAGAAACAAGGAATAATGAACTTTTAATTTATTTAATATTTTCCAAAATTTGGGGGGCTCCTAAATCATAGGCCTGCAATAATAGGCAATAGCAATAAAAAATTAAAATCCACACATTTTACTGAAATCAAATAAAATGATGTTTATATTTTTAGGGCAATTGTATATGTGCTTCCCAGTTCTAAAATGCTGTTTGCTTGGTTGGCTTTCTTCTTTTCATTTCCAACATGTCTTTATTTAGAGGTCTTTCCTTCATCACTGTACTAAGCATCCCCCCCACCACTATTTTATTGCTCATCTGAGCACTCTATATGTTTCTTTTTTCTTTCTTAGAATGAATTTTGCTCTGAACTTAGGTTGGTTAATTACATTTCTGCCTGTTTTGGGTCCAGGTCAACAAGTGGGACTACAATTAACACCAAGGTCAGGATCTTGTTAGCCTTCCATATTTAACACTGAGCTGGTCCTGGAATATACAATGTGCTGACAAAGAACATGAATGAATAGAATAGCTACATAGCCTGAGTTTCACTATAACTTTTTGGTATACTGTTTTAGCCATTGCTGAAGTGTAATACAAGAGTTATTTCTTTAAAAAAAAATCTCATTTTTTAAAAATTTTAACCTATAGGCATCATACTGGCCATTAAGAGAATTTAGAACAACTTTTTTGAGTTGCATCTTATACCGCTTAGTATGTAGAATACACGTTGCAGTCCCATGATGTGAAGGGATTTTGCCTCCTTCTTCTTCGTGTGTCCCCAGTTCTCAACCCCAGTTCATATACAACAATTGCCCTGGATCAGAGGATGTATATATAGCTAAGAACCTTATGTGTATATATAGCTAAGAACCTTATAAATTGCAAAACTCAAAGAAAACGGCTTAGCTAATTGAAAAGTAGGGAGGAAAATAGAATAAAAGCTCATCAATAACATTTTGTAAACAAGAATTTGAAATTTTTGGTGTACTCTTTAATTTCATGATGACAAAACAGAAGAACGCTTGATTTTCACATTGCCACTATCAGAAAGTTTAAAACAAATTTACCTAAGAAATTAACTATATTTTAAGAAACTGTATCAGTTGCTTTACTTAAAAAGCAACCTAAAAAACCACAGATTCTTAATACATTTCTAAGTTAATAACAATGAGTTTCTTTTTCACGTATGCACTCAAAATCATTGCTATCCTATTTCTTTCTTGAACTAGATAATGCAAGTTCAGAGATTCCAAAGCATTTAAGCTTTAGAAAAAAGATAATGCCATTTAGTAATCTTAAGAATGTTACTTTTGAAAGTTTTAAGAAGATTCATTTAAAAGCTTAGACTTTGCTACATTATAATTTTGTACAATTGACAAAGAAGAAAACAAAAGGAATAATGATTATGGCAAGAAAAAATTTTCTTTTAGATTTTATTAAAATTCTGTTTTTGTCAGGTGGACAAATAAATGGAACTTCACATTCTTCCTGTCTCAATTTGTGTGTGGGGGTGTGAGTGTGTAGGTGTATGTACCCATGTATTCACACTTTCCTCCAATGGTATTTTTCCTGAGTTTTATCTGAAACATGAAAGAGACTTCACAATAAAACATCTACATAAGTTACATAGTAATCTATGATTAAAAATAGAAATGTGTGAGAAATTTCCTAAGAACTTATGTTTTTATTATATTACTTTATATATTATTTGTTTGGCATTCTCCTATATTGTAAAAAAAAAATTTGTTGAGACTGTGCTTTTATGATACATTTTGGGCAATGAATTTATTTTTCTCTTAGTTATAAGAATTGAAACTAATTAGAAATAAATGACAGCCATCCTAAAGTTCATTTGTATTTAAATCTTGACTACAGTCAGGAATAATTACAGAAACATTAAACAGAATCAGAGCTACTCAGACACAGAAACCGAGGCATTTATACACCTCACTCTGACTTATGGCCTTAAACTTAGTCTCCTAGGGTGAACTTACTATAATTATTTTAGCATTCAGTTGAGATGCTTATTATATTTTGAGGATATAGGTAATGGGCAAAATGTCCTGAGCAAATTTTAGATAATCCTACACAATTCATAAGTCTGTATCCACTAGTAACTTTTTATACGTTATGGCAGAAAAATATAACTAAATTCTCAGACTCTTTCCCAATGAACTGAATTCTAGGTACAATAGCCAAAGAAACTGACATGATGTTTAATTTTTCAGGTCTTCCAACTTCTGTGTCTTCCCAAGAATATATGATTTCAGGTCCTACCAGTCACTCATGGTTCCATTTCTCTCATTAGTGGGCTTCTATACATTTGGATGGATAAACACATTTCATTCTAAACATCAACAGAGCTGTCGTCTGATATACACACAGACAAACACAGAAAGTCATGCATCACTTGACAACAGGGATGCATTCTGAGATATGTGTCATTAAGTAATTTCATCCTTGTGCAAACATCATGGAGTGTACTTACACAAACCTAAATGGTAAAGTCTGCCACACACCTAGGATGTGTATTATAGCCTATTGCTTACAGGCTACAAATCTGTGTATCATGTTACTGTACTGAATACTTTAGGCAATTGTAACACAATGTAAGTATTTATATACCTAAACAGAGAAAAGGCACAGTAAAAACATTATATTATAATCTTATGGGACCACCCACATATATGCAGTTCCTCTCTGCCCAAAATGTCTTTATGTGACCTGTGATTGTATGTGTTTGTGTGTGTGTGTGTGTGTGTGTGTGTGTGTGTGTGTGTGTCGATATACATATATGTCTTCTTTGATAGTGTAGTGTGATTTTATATTAGAGTTTACCTGTTACAAATTCCTAGTGTGAAAAAAAATCAGAAATTAGAGTTTTTAAAATCCTTCTATATGACAACTTGGGAAAGTTTAATTATTTTGTAATACAATTTTCACAATTTAAAAAAATTATAATTTATCATATCAAATTCATCATTCCACATTTTTATAATTTGTCATCAGGATTTGACAATAATTAGTCATATATAATACTAATTTTCTCATACATGTCTTTTTAATCATGATTGTGCCTTAGCTTTTCACGTAAAGAAAGTTTGGACACAATATTAACACCTATGATGAATAACACATTGAACATTTGAGAAGTAGGAAGGGAAAGATTGAAGTGGAAGGTAAAGAGATATTATTAATAGGCCAGTGTGATTTTGGAACATAAAACAAGCAAACTATGAAGTCCAAAGAAGAAGTTTTATGGCAAGTAGTTACATCCCAAGTACCATTTTAAAAGGTACATTAAATTTTGTACAGTTCTGAATAAATCAAATGTCTGTGTTTACACCTTTATTGAAGCTTTTTATTTTATTACGAACAAATAAAAAATACCAATGTCCTACAGAAAAATCTTAGAATTTCTCATGAGGATGGAAAAATCCAAGAATATTTAAAATTATATCATATTAATTTGTAATATGAATCATGCAGTTATTTTGCTTATCCCGAAGTCCTCTGCACCTCATTTTGCATGTGGTATTAAATGTCAATACACATTTTGCTGTCACCTTCTGAAATTTTTGCCTGTAAGAATTTGGGGAGATACACAAGACAATGAAAGGTGAAAATTGTGATTATTGTTATTAATTTTAAAATATTTCTGTTTCATTCTCATCAGCCTCTGAGACTTGGAACACATTCAACATATTAGCTGTTGAACCCTGTAATTATGGTTCTGATAAACAACCTTGAAATTTTTGGCAGACCTTGTTCAAAAAAGGGAAACAAGTGAAGGACTAGTAGATTCTTGAACACATAATTCTACTACTGGAAAATTAACTAAATGTGTATACTGTCTTGGTACAAAGTTGTTGGAAAAATGTTTGTCAATTAAAACAGTGATATATTTCCTAGTTAGGTTCAATTTCATTTTATTTTACCAAGAGTTAATTGGTATGCAGTTATTACCAGCACACCTTCCAAGATTAAAATAAATGTTGGAACAAAGAAAATGGGAACCAGCACATTTTACAAGGTAAGAACAAGTTTTAAATCAAAGAAAGTGGGAAGAAAAATGGATTGTCTTTGATAGTGACACTGTAACCATACGGTATGGGTATAATCAGGCTTCCCTCTGTGCTCTCACTCCCACTTCCTTTATCTATTAGTCAAAAAGAAGAAAGAGTATATATATATATATATATATATATATATATGTATTTTTGAAAGCAGTATTTATTGAGGGGACAGAAAAGCTCCCAGAGTGAGAAGGAACCCGAGGGTATTGCCCAGCATCAATAGTTCTGTACAATAGAATTCTTTCACAGAAATACATGATTTAATTAAAAATTTCTATTATCTAAATTATGAAAATCTAGACTAACAGTTTGTCAGTGTTAAAGTTTTCTCAACAGAAAATATGGCTAATACAATTACCTAATGAATTGATGATGCACATAAAGTCATTAGCGTTGTGCCTGGCATATATTTAAGAGCCAATAAAGTTAGCAGCCATTATTATTATCTTTTCATGATTGTTATAATCATTATTTAGCACTCACTGTGAATCTATTGAAGAAAGAAGCTGCATTATGGAAAAGTGCATTAACCACTGCTGTGGTTTTACTTTTTTTTTTTTTTAACCAGGTTGACTGAGAGTAAAAAATAATGCATGTTTAGAATTATTTCTATGTAGAATTGTGATGGACTTTGAAATGTTTACTTTTAAAACGGTTACATTCTGATATAAAATCTCTGCCCCTCCAATAAAGCGTCTCCGGAAAATTTAGCAAATCTATCTACCCAACTACCCAAGGAACATTCAACCTTGACTTTTTCAGCTCTCTTCCACATTTCTCAGCACCGGTTTCTTATTCTGCTGTTTAGGGTTCTGTACTCTGCTCTGCAGGAAGCCTAGGAGAAATCTGAGCAATCTATCATTGCATGACTATTAACAACTGGTAATAGGTTAAGAAAAATATTTTTTGCTGTTGCAATTTGCAGCTCTAATCAAGGAATGAAGTTGTATAAGTCAAACTTAAAAATGCTAGATTGTCCTTCGGATCAAAGCCCAAGGCTGTCTCTCTACCATCTTGCAGCCCTTCCAACTCCCTACTCTGGTCTTCCAGGGTTCGTCTAAATCTCTTCAAATCTTTGTTACTCGTTTAATATCCTTGTTCCGGCATCCTCGTATTTTGGAATTGACATGAACCAGCTAGGCCCAACTTATTGGTGAGATTCCCTGAGTAGAAACTTACCTTTCTTTTTTTGATGCACTGCCCTATTGTCCAATTTTCTCAGACAGTTTAATAGGATTAATCAGATGAGCTAACATGAGGTGGGATGTTAAGAATCACAGCAGCATTGTGTATTATTCCTCCTGCCAAACGATTTTTATAGCTTTCTTCACATTCTCTGAAAGTATAGTAGAAAAGATAGAGTGGATATTTGAGGACTTGAGGGAAGGTCGATTTTTTTTTTTTTTGGAACCCTGATCATACCATAAATATGAAACACTGCCTCTTTTTTTGGTTCTGTTTTAACTTGACTTGTTTTCTACTCTTTTTGCAAGCAGGTAGGGATTCAAGCGTCCTTCCCTCCATCGCCCATAGGAAGTGAACTATTGCCTACAAAAAGAAGATTTTAATGATGCAATGAGAGATTTTTGAAAGCAACTTGAAGAGCAATATCTTTATGTAACCTCTGTTAAAGAAATGTCTTCAGGAGATCGAAGTACAAAGTGACTGTCAGCACAATGGAAAGGAGAAGATTTGAGTGTAAGATTTATAAGTAGCAGTGCAAAACAGAGAGTATTTTGAGCTGTTTTTCATTACATAATGCCTTGAGGAATTGATCTGATTTCTTAATCTTGATTTCTCCACCCATCTATCACCATGTCTGACCCATCATATGCATTCAAAAAATTGAGTTATATGTAGATTGAACAGTAATTACCTAATGAATTTCCATAGAAAAATCAAAGGAAAAAAATAACTCAGGAAGGAAGGAGAATAATCTTCTAAAATAATAATTAGTGCTTGCAGAGAAAGGAGGGAAAAAGCAAGGTGGTGAGCAAAAAGATTAGAAGGTATACAGATCTAATATTATTTTCAACTAAAAACCTTTTGTACCAATATATTGTATAATAGTCTTGAACACACGCTGCTCAAAAATAATAATTTCTTAGAAGTTAAAAATCAGAATTTTAAAAGAATATTTTACTATCCTGATATAACCAGCTGGAGTAGATACAATTTAAACACTTAAAAAATAAATACTGTGTGCCTATGCAATTATGTTGAAAATTCTGATGAAGTTTACACAGTGCTGGGCAAAAACTATTCTTGTACTGGTGTGCTAATAAAACAAACACTTTAATAACACTGTAGGGAAGAGAAGTGCCTTTCTTATGAAACTCTGACGAGTCATCAATTTGAAATCAAGAATCCTTTTTGATTCTTTTGAGCAATGTTATGGCAGACATTATTATAACTCCCCTGAGGCTATTTCCAAGTCAAAATTGTGACTAAGTTAAAGGAATTGGGGGAGGCATGCTGAATTTTTTAATGCAGAATTGATACCTCAATAAATCAAGAGATATAAATTAAAAAAATTAACAAGAAAACATACAGCTTATGCACCAAGAGGATTATATAAATCACTAGTTAAAATCAGTCTTTGTACTAATTTACTCTGTATTTTTCCTTCTTCTGATAAAGTCTTAACATTTTCATACTTTTTGTTTTCTCCAAGATACTGAATAGAAACAAACAGTATGTGCATATTAAAAAATTGGATTAAGTCTATGCTGAGCATGGTGCTTATGTCTGTAATCCCAGCATTTTAGGAGGCTGAGGTGGAAGGTTCTCTTAAGTCCGGTAGATCAAGACTAGCCTGAGCAACATAGTGAGACCTCATTTCTACAAAAAAATAAAAAATTACCTGGGTATGGTAGTAGCTACCTCTAGTGGCAGCTACTTAGGAGGCTGAGGCAGGAGAATCACATGAGCCCATAAGTTCGAGGCTGCAGTGAGCTATGATCATGCTACTGCACTCCAACTTGGAGGACACAGTGATACCCTATCTCTTAAAAAAAATCTATGTATATGTATATGAATATACGTACACACACACACAGAGCTAGACAAATAAATCCCCCTGTTATCCTAGATAGAGCGAAGCTTTTGTTTAAGAATTCAATTGAGTTCTGACTAAAGCTATTATTTCAGAGCTTCCCTGTGCTTAATGCAAGCAATGGTGGTTAAGAAGTATATAAGGTTCAGGGATTGGTCTTAAATAATAATTTTTTTGTTGAAATCTTGGCCTAAATTCCCATTGTTGGCAGAAAGCTACTATCTCCACCTGTTTAGATGAGATTTAAGTGTTACTTCCAGTTGTTGAGTTTGAGTTGTATGTGCTACAAGGTTCTCCCACATGATGTATTATGAGTGTGTCACATCATCCCACATTTTGGAGAGAAAAGAAGTCTAATGAAAATAAGACAATAGCCAACCATTTTGTCCTGTTCAAGCATGCACATGTTTTATTTAAGTATTCTCCAAAGGTCTATTTTTTTCCAGCATAATGCAGATATTATGCTATCCTTTGAAATAAGATATATAAATTTCAAACAAAATTGTCAAAAACGATGACCTTAGTTACTTCATATGGTACACAGAAATAATTACATTTCACTTACAATACAGATGCACTTAACACAGTCATCAATAGTCATTCACCACCAACACAGTATATTTTTAAATCACCTAAAACATCAAAAAGTTTTTCTTTTCCAAAAATCTAAAGAAATTAATAGTCTTGGTTAAGTGATAAATCAAAAGAGGAGGCAGAATTTTCAATCGCAATAACCTAACTGCGTTTTCTTTTGTATAATATTAAGAACATGAAAATAGAACTTCTCATTGGGAATCAAAAGATGTAAGTATTCCTGATTGTGGTTTCTTTAGTCTACTTTTTTAAAAGTTTTCAATAAATGCCATCAAAGAAGTTTCACTAGACATTTGCTCTAGAAGCATAAAGTGACATAAGGCATGTGTTATAATTGTTAATATTTGCACTGCTGGAAGATTAGTAACTTTTTAAAAGACATACTAGGAATAAAGCCAGTTCTTCCCAAGAGATAGTTGAGTTTATCTTACTTTCACTCAGCAAATGTTTATTAAGATCTACTGTGTGCACAGCACTGCTCTAGAAGCTATTCTAGAAACGGGAAGCAAGAATTTCTGGCTTTATTTGAAAATGATTGGATTAATCCCTTTTATTATAAATTATGATAAGCACTTAAAATATCTATAATAGAGGGCTAATTATTAACTCTTTCCATGTATAGAAGCTAAGCTTTATTCCTTACAGTGGTGGCTTGGAATGAATACAAACTTTGCATTTGACATTAAACTTTTTTACACTGTCACGTGCAGACATGTCTGCTGATATATTTTAAGGGTGAAAAGACATAAAGACTTTTCACTTAAATGTACATAGAGATCAACTTCGCATCATCAAACTCCTGTCCTCCTGATTTAGTGGAGAAAGTTGCACCTTGCAATATACAGGAACCTTTCTGAGATAAATTTCTGCTGCCTTCCTGAATAGTGTAGAAAGCATGCTTTCACCAAATATTGCTACATAAAGTACTCCAGTTTATTTCTACATTTCAATTCACATTAGTTATTCTCAAAATGTATTCAAGATCTAAAGCAAAATAAATAATACATCAAGTAAGATTCTGAGATCACTGATCCTGTGATATTAGTCCCAGTCAACTCTTTTCCTGAAATGCATAGTGATAAATCCACTATCAGGGCTTTTCCATAAACAACAAGGACATCAGAGAGAATTTATAGGTGTCAACTCCTTTTTTTTTTTTTTCTAGTTTTTGACAAGGGGATTGATGAAAATCTACTTCCTAGATAATTTGTTGGAGAGTACAAAAGTAGGAAAGCCATTTGAACTACAGTATACGCTAGTCCCATTAATGACGATAAACCCAATAGAAAGGTGCTATAGAAATACAGGAACAGATAACGCACTGTGTCACGGGAATACAGTGGACCAAAGAATATTACTGAAAAACATTTATGGTACAATAGTTTTGGATTAAAAAGTTACCTAAAACCTGGCCACACCAGAAGTTTTTTCCTATGCATGTGGCTTTTATTTATCTATAAAGATTTGGAAAGTACAACAACAAAAAAATCCTGATTCCTGATACAACAGGTGTACAATGAATTATTGCAGTTGTAACAGTATCTAGGTGCAAGATTAAATGATAATTAATACTGAACTATCCGAACACTTTAGATTTACTATTGAGCATCCCCATGAGAAATACTGAAGTTCTAAAAGGAGTTTATTTGCACAGCCCACCATGAAACATGAACAATCAGCTTGTTGTAAGTGCACAGAAATTCCCCCTTTCTACAATTATAGTTTATCATGCCTATTCAGAAGACAACATAGGGAACTGAGATCACTGCTTCAAAGAATTCTAGCATGCATTATGATGGTTTCCTTCAGTCAATACAAATGTGTGAGTTTTTTTATATGTAATAATCTTCATCATAGCCAATGTTCATGGTTTTAACAGGAAAAAAATTTATCAAAATGTTTTTCATTTTTTTTTTGTTTTGCACTCAACTGGAACGTTATGCTCAAAGATTTATTTTATTTATTTTTATTAAAAAAGAGTTCTGATCATAAGAAGCATCAATAGGTGGCATTTCATTGTGCTCATTCACAAAGTCAAAGGGCCACAGAACATCCCTCTGTATAACAGGTCAAACTGTCTAGAAATGCCATTTGGTGGTTTTATTCACATCCTCAAGTTTGGAAGCTTTTTGTTTGTTTGTTTCACTACCAACGTTCTTGCCTTGCTGCCTTAGCCTACACAAGGTTTCTTGTTTCTTCTTTCTTCTACATTGAGATTCTTTTCACAGCCAGGGCTCAAATTCTCTAAGACCTTCTTCCAATTGTTTTACAAAGCAGACACTCTGACAATATTTCCTCCTGAGTACTCAGGAGATTCTGGCCTGTCGTCTCCTTCTGGTGTGGTTACTGGAGGAGTTGGGATGCTTATTATTGCTGTTGTCACATAAGGTTGTTCACAGTTTAGTTTAACACACTCTTCCATTTTGGCATTTAAACTGGATCGGCTGATGAGAAAAAATAGATTTAAGAAAGTAAGTTGTTTATTTAATTTTTTTTCATGCAACTGAGGAATGCAAGTCCTAATGTTTATAAATAACATTTTAAATATTTAAGAAAAGTTACTGTAATTAAAAAATTAAACGTGAAAACTTAGTGTACAGTAAGGTGAGCATTAGTCAGTTCATTAACATTAAATATATTTCTAAAAGCCAGCTCACATGGGTTCAATCCAGGGTCTCTCAAACAAAGTGTATCCTACAAAAATTCAAGAAAGAAAGGGGATCAGGTAAGATTTCAACAGCTTGAGCTGAGCAAAGTAAAATAGTTTTATTTCAGTCAAGACGTCTGAGAGGTTGGAGAAATCATTATGATAAGGTCATATCATATGGATTTCTAAATTCCTTTGACCAGAGAATCTTTTTATTTTCATGTCTTTTTGGAATATTTAATGTCCTTAAAGCTCTCGACTTGAGAACATGTCAGGAAGCCAAAAAAGTTAGCTAATTATGATCTAATATTTCATGGTTTTCTCAAGAGGTATTCTTGCATGGATTTTATTTCTATGTGGGGAAGGAGATAAGGGGAAAAGGAACAAGAAGGGTATAAACAAGTGCTTAAAACTATTTTATTTTCATGGAAAACTTAATTAAAATGTTTATGCCTTAAGATTTTCTTTTGAAATACTTCATTTTCTACTTTTTCAACAATGGATATAAAACAATGCAGAGGTAAAATATCTTTTTTTGAGTTGGAGTCTCACTCTGTCACCCAGGCTGGAGTGCAGTGGCATGCTCATGAACACCCCAGCGTCAACCTGCTGGGCTCAGGCGATCCTTCCACCTTGGCCTTCCAAGTAGCCAGAACTTCAGGCATATTCTACCACACCCGGCTAATTTTTTGATTTATTGTAGAGATGAGGTCTCGCAAAGTTGCCCAGACTGTGCGCAAACCCGTGGGCTCAGGTATTCCCCTCACCTCGGCCTCCCAAATTGCTGGGATTACAGACTTGAGCCACCGCGCCTGGCCGCAGATTCAAATTTTTTACATGACACCTTGTCTGCAGGTGGTAGCTCAATCATAAATTGACTGGGCTACTAATTTCCTTTCATTGAATAATATTTGCAAAGGGATACAAGCTTATTTTAACAATAGTCTATGCAAAACAGTAGTCTGCCGAAACTTGACCGTCACAAATCACAGAGAAAGCTTGCTATCAAAGTTGCAGATGGCACCCAGCTGGGAGAGATAGCTAATAACTCTGGATGGCAAAATCTAGATTCAAAAGGCAGTCTAGAAGGATGGGGTAGAATACACAAGATGAAATACATTTAAGGTCCCACCCTTAGATTTAAAATTAATTGTGCAAATACAGAATGGGAGAAGTCTTCATTTTCCAGAAATTCATGTAAAGCAAAGCCATAGGGGATTAGTTGACTGTAAGCTCATTATGTAATAGCATGGTACATGACTTTCAACAAAACTAATGTAACATTAATAGAAATGTAGTGTCCTGAATAAGAGAGTTAATCATCTCAACCTATTGTGCACTGAACTGTCCACACACATTGGGATAATTGTGCTCATTTCCAGTGCTGTATTCTAAATCATAGTGAGCATCAACAGGAAGGTGATCAGAATGTAGGGGCCCTGAAACTCTCATGGCTTTCAGGATGTATCTCTAGCTATTGCTTTGGGGAGATAGGCATTGAGAGAACTCGCTTTCTATTTTTCAAGCTGGGTTACTATCTGCTGGTAGTTATTCCTCACTTTTGATTATTTCAGATTGAGAGTGCAGGCTAACGCTTATCAGAAGACCAAAGAATGATCCATTTTGATCTATTCTCAATATTATCTATCCCCACTTTATTTTTTTAACCCAAAGACGCTGGATACCATTGACATTTAAATAGTTCTTTTGTAAAGGGTTCCAGTAGTTGGTGCCAAAGCCATAGAAAAGAAAGAAAAGGAGTAGAGAGGAAAGGGTAAATAGTGTAGGTTGATTCACACAGAAGGGTGGAGCCCTACACGTCTACTGTGGGTGGTCCAACTTTCCTGCATTCACCTCTTCATTCATCTTCCTTCTCACAGTCCTTGCCCTTTAACTCCTCTATGATCCGGTGTTTCGGTCCCGCATGCCTAAACTACAGGCTAGAATTTTAAAAGTGTCAGTCCCCACTTTATTCTTGGCTCTCAGATTCTGCAGCCTCAGACATGCTCCTCTGCTTAGTTTTTGCTGTCTCCACAATGTGGGTAGAAAGATAAGCTTTGCGCTGCAAACTTGGTGGAAGAAGACTGGGAAGAGGCCTCTAAAATGAAACAGAAGCTATCACAGTGACACTTTCCTCCCAAAGATCACCCAGGTAGTCCTCAAAGACCTATTACTCTTACTATCATGAATGTGACCCTTTTTATGGCAGAGATAGCTAGATTCAATACTGGAGACTTGATTCTGGCAAACAGCTGCCCAATTCGAAGCTATAATTTCTTGGCCTCTCTTGAAACTATGAAGGGTCATATGACTAGAATTCTTGTCAATGGAGTGTGAGCAGAAGTGGTGTGCATCTATTTTAAGTAGTGGAGCTTAAGAAGTAGGTGTAACTCCTTCAGCTTCTCTCTTCCTACCCACAAACTAAATGCAGAAGATTCTACAGCCCTGGGTGAGAATAAAAAGTCAATATTGATAGGTCCTGGGCCCTGATGGCCATCTGGAGGGCTTCCAGCATGAAACTATTAGGTGGATAAGAAAACAAATATCTATTATGTTAAGCCAGATTGGGAGACAGAAGACTTATTTGTTACAGCAGCTAATGTTATGAGAGAGGAGACAGAAGCTGGTTAGGCAGACAGAGAGGGAGGGTCTGGAGGAGACCTAACACCTGCAGGAACACCCCCTGCACCACCCCCATTATATAATTATTGGCTATAAATGTGGTTAATGCGGTTAAGAACATCCTTTCAACCCAGGATGTACCGCTAAAAGGGACATTTTGCTGCTTAAATGCAGGTGCAGTAGCTTAACTAAATGTCCTAACTTGACCTTGGCTTATTATAATATCATTAACATAGCATTAGCATTGAGGTTTTACCCCCTTGAGTGGGCTTTTCTGTGGCACTTATGGGTAATATTCAAGATGAGTAACTTTGGCCAAGGACCCCACATGCACAATAAGAATTGGGTCTCAGGAAGTAAGGGGCGGATGAGTTGTAAATGAGAGAAACGCCCCAGAAAAGATAAAACAAAACCACAAACAAACTTCTAGCACTGGGTAACCCATTTTGGTCCCCCTCTCTTCTCTGTAGAGAGCTTTGGGGCTTAATAAACTCCTTCTTTCACTCATCCTTTTGGTGTTCGTGTTCCTTAATCTTCTCGGTCATGGGACAAGACCCATGCTGGTTTAAGCAGACAGTAGAGTTCAAAACTCCTACAACATTACCCTATTATGTTATTGCTTTGGAAAGAAGAACACCAGAACCATATGCAGATTGCTTACTTCTCTAATCTATAACCTATAGGTGATGGGTAAAAGCGAAAGAGGATAAGTTTCTCATTCTGACTCATGTGTCTCATGAGGAACAGTTTGAAGAAAGCTGGCCTCGCAAAGCCTTGCTGTGTATGTGGGGTGGGGGGAATGGTGGTCACTAATGTAGAGGGCAGCATTACTCAATGGTTGGAAGCTACAGGAAATCCAATTCGCCTCAATGAATCTGCACCTTACATATGCTCCTTGAGGGCAGGCACTGTGTTTGCCTGGTTCACCACTGTGTCCTAGGAAAAAACATGGTGACTGGCTAAATAAATAAATAAAATTGGTATTCCACAATATTTGTTAAATACATTTTAAAAATAATTTTTAAAATGCCTTTTTGTATCTTGCTGTGAGAAACTTTCCCATTAGTGAAAGTTCCATGCAGAGCTTCAATGAGCACCTGGTGGAAGGTTGGGCTAGATACCCTCTCAGCAGATCTCGTCCCATTTTTTTAAATTCTATGTCTCAGTAGCATTCAAACAGCTTTCCCATCCATGTTTCTTTTTGATCCTTATAACAAATCTGTGAGATGATCATCCCACTTTTAGAGGTTCAAAATTGAGAGATTAAGATAAAATGAGGCATCCAAGGTCACCTTGCTATTTAGTAATGAAGCTGGAACTAGATCTTTAATCACTTGACTCCTGGAACAGAGAGAGCCCTCTGGTGATTCCTAATTCTGGAAAAAGGAAAAAGAGAGAGAGAGAGAGAGAGAGAGAGAGAGAGAGAGAGAACTTAATTGAATGTTCACAGTGCTAAGTACTTTATATACATTTTTTCAATTATCACAGCTACTCTGTGGTAGGCATTATGATTAATCTATTTTATAGCAAGAATCAGAGACCTAAGAGGGTGAGTTTACACAGATCAAAGGCTGAGGATTTGGGGTTGGAGTCCATTTGTTTCACCCAAGTCTACAACTTTCAGTTCTGTAACTACTAGCTCCCTGCTAGGTACAGAAGAAAGCAACATGGGTCAGGGTAATTCATGAAAGACTTCTGGGGTTGTGGACTTCAGTTGGGTGCTAGAGTTCTAGGGTCCACTGAGGTGTCCTATCAGGGGACTGGCTACAAAATGTTTCTTAGAAGCAACCGTTCACATACATTTTCTTGTGTCTTTGACATTGCTGATAATCTCCAAGGAACCTAGAAAGGGAGCAAGGTCCAGGGAGAGTAGAAAATTTATCTACCGGTATCTTTCTGGGATCCGTAGGTCATCCTCAGGGGCAAAAGAACTCCATAAGGGAAAAGCAATCATGATTGGGCTTAGAACTTGACAGTTAAAAAAAATCTCAGCAGAGACAATCAGGGCTGTCCTTGATGGTTTGGGGGGAAGAATTGTCTGAACTTTGAAGATTGCAGAGTAAACTCTTACGGTGGCAGAACTAGACTAGCTCTGTGGATGTTAGGCCTTGAAAAAATTTCCAGTTACAGTTTCCACTGTCCCCTCCCCGTGGTCATGGGTTCCCCTATCCATAGCCCTGCAGTTTTTTCTCACATATAATTCTGATTTCCCCCTGAAGCCCTGTCCACGTTCTCCCGAGCAGTGATTTAATCTCACATCAAATCCTTCTGTGGGAGCTTTATTCTTGAACATTTTACCAAAAAAGGAAAACAATTGCATAGAGTAAGGAGGACCTGCCTTCAGTCATAAACCCTGCTCTGCCTACTTCATCCTGAGACCAGCCCACCCCTGCTGTAACTTATTTTCCTCTTGGTCAGATTCAGGGCTCTTCTCTCAAACATTGCATCCCATCCATTCTGGTTAGGCGACACTAACTACATTGTAAGTAATAGCCCGCCTGCAGCAATGTCGCTAACGGGTCTGTCTGTGCCTGGGTTATGAATGGGCCCGTCCTCAGCTGCAGTCACACCGCCCTGGGCTGGGAGCTCATCCCATCTTGCAAGGTCAGACCTCATCGGTTTTTGGACAATGGGGAAATCTCCTAGGAAAACCTGGGATGCGGCCAAATGGGCTGCTCTGTAGATGGTTCTCTCTCCTGGAAGGTGGTGCCTTTTCCTTCTCCCAGCCTGGTCACCGATGCATTGGAAAGACTAAGGTTTTAGACAGTTGAATGGAACACTCAGAACAATCCTTAAAGGGTGTCTTTACTCAGGAACACCTGTGAAGATAGCCTTACTCTTCATATCCATCTAGCCCAGCAAAGCATCAGACACCAGGCCTACAGTCAGGGAGCGTTTGTTGAATATTACCACTAACAATAGCTTTATTTTATTGTGTGCCACAGACTATACTAAGTACTTTACACACAATAGAGCAGTTTATTTTATTTAATGCTCCTAGTAAGCCTATGCATTAGGAATCATTAGTCTATTAGATATAAAGAAACTAAGGCTCCCGCAGTTTCATCATCCTGAGGTCACACCCACTACTGAGAGGTGGAGCCAGCATTATAGACTGTCTGATTCCAAAACCCAGTCCTCTTAAGCACTGTATCATACCGTTTCCTTAAGAAAAAAAATGGTCTTACCATCAGCTATGTTTTCAAGTCACTGGCATTTTTGCACCTGCTCTTACAAGTCTGGTCCAAGCTTTTCACATATGATTATGTACGTGTGCCTATATGCAAATACAAGCACATATGAGTTCATACTAAGGGAGAGGGAAATGATTCTGAAATGGCTGAAATGGTTTGGGGAACAGAACAAAACAACCATTTTCCCTCCGCAGCTCTGTGATTGCGTGTGTTTGGGACAGCCCTCCTGACCCAGCCACATACCATATGGCAGAAGGACCCTTGTGACCCCAGAGCATCAGTGCTTGAACCTGTCTGGCCCTCTGCCCCCACTCTCACCCTTACCTCTACTCTCCACTTCATTTGCGGCCATTCAGCTTAAGACGCTTTAGGCTGTCTTGTTTCAAGCTGTATTTTCTCCTTGTAGACTTGACAACGGAATAGGATTTCCCTATTTTTTTTTACCCTTGGCATTCTCCAAGGATTTTTGAATCAAGGTTTTTC
The DNA here is from genome assembly GCA_963574415.1 of Tarsius wallacei. Taxonomy (NCBI): domain Eukaryota; kingdom Metazoa; phylum Chordata; class Mammalia; order Primates; family Tarsiidae; genus Tarsius; species Tarsius wallacei. The sequence goes on from CAUYQG010002218.1 coordinate 26,470, forward strand.
CCTCTAGCTAGGCAGGTTAATACTGACCAGGAGGATCTGAGCATTCTTTCTTTCATGCATCATTTTCCAAGCAGATATTTATTGAGTACCTACAATGTGTCTCTGCTCATCCCTGAGAACACACTGGTGAACATGTCCAACAGGAATCAGTCCTCAAGCTGTTCACTATCTACTTGGGGAACAGATAAATAAACAGCAAACATTACAGGTAGCAGGAGAAAAATAGCTTATGTAAAAGTTTGAGGCAGGACTTCTGAAATTGAGAGCTGTCTTCTCTTTAGTAATACATCTTGCTGGGTCTCTGATGAAAAGACGGGGCCCAGGGCCTGGCCTGCCAGGAGGGGAGTGAGTCAGTGAATTGGTCTGCATCATAAGAAAAAAATTCCAGTCACTTACATATCCCTAGTGGGAAGAGTCAAGAGGCAGGAAGGGGTGTAAATGAAGAAGGCCAAGTGTATTTGAGAAAATGAGAGAACACATTACCCGGAAGAGACAAAAGTCAGAGAAGTTGATAGTGGTGGGAACATCCAAGGGACTTTTAAGAACAAGCTTGCATTTGTTTTAAATTCTTTGCTGTGTGCTACCTTTCTGCCATGCTCTATATCTCTTGAGTAAAATATATTATGCAAAATAGTCATGGTTAGTGTTTTTGTGGAAATTGTTGAATAGGGCAACAGAGAGAAGTCTCATCTCACTCACATCCCCTCTCAGTTGAGATCAGAATGACAAGAGAATATGACACCAAGGCAGGGAGTGACCTGGAGTTTCAGGCAGTGATCAGTAGCAGAGGGAGCAGAGGCTCAGAACAGAGTTGAGGGGAATCGAGAAGTAGCAATGTGTGTGTTTGGGACAGCCCTCCCAACAGGGACCCATTTCTGCCCAAATAGACTAAACCTGCATTGGTTCAGCCCTGACTGCACATTAGAACCACCTGTGTGCTTTAAAATTTATAGATTCTCAATCCCAGGATTTCATCTGTCTGAGTTATGATCCAGGCATCAGTATTTTTTGAACCAGAGGTAGTGATTCTTGGAGAGACATTCTGACCTCTGTATAAGGTGGTAAGAATTAGAGAGGCACAAGTAAAGAGAACTAAAGAGTAGAGATGAGCCAGGTTCGGTGGCTCAGCCTGTAATCCCGCTCTTTGGTAGACTGAGGTGAGTGGATTGCCTGAGCCCACGGGTTCGAGACCCGCCTGGGCAACTTGGCGAGACCTCATCTCTACCATAAATCAAAAAATCAGCTGGGCATGGTAGTGCATGCCTGTAATTCCGGCTACTTGGAAGGCTGAGGCAGAAGGATTGCCGGAGCCCAGGGGGTCGAGGCTGCGGTGGCCAGGAGCGGCCACTGCACTCCAGTCTGGGCGATGACTGAGACTCCAATTCAAAAAAAAAAAAAAATAGTAGAGAAGAATTAAAAGTAGATGGCAGTGGTAGCTAAGCTGAAAGATCAAGGATTGAGTAGCAATTAGCCATGCAAAAGGAAAGGAGAAATGGGACGATGTTCCAGGAAGAGGAAAAAGCAGAAGTCAAAGCAAGAGGTCAAACTGTATAAGGAGCTCGACAGGGCTAGAATGTGGTATGTATATAAATATGTGTGTGTGTGTGTGTGTGTGTGTGTGTGTGTGTGTGTGTGTATGTGATTGTATATGTGTCTGTGTCTTGTGTATGGGGGTAGGAAAAAGGGAGAGAAAGTTGAGAAGGTATGTGTTTGTAGCAAGAAGTACAGCCAAAGAAACAAGAGATGTCCAAATTATGGAGAATCTTATATACAACAAATAAAGAACCAGATTCATCTTAATGTCCTTGAACTCTAGCAAGCAATACTTAGTCCCTCTACCCTTTTTAATTCCTGAATCTGTTAGCTATTGCTGCATAGCAAATTACCCCAAAACTCAGTGACTTGAAACAATGAACAGGTGTTATTGCTCACACGTCTATAAATCTGCTGAGTGGTTCTGCTGACTGGGTTCACTTGTGTTACTAAGGTCAGCTGGTAGGTGAGCTGGGAGCTGGTCTGTCTAGGATGCCTCACTCCTGTACCTGGTCATTAGCTGTTAGCTGTGGTAACAGAGTGACTGGACCATGTATCTATCATTACCCAGCAGGCTAGCTCAGGCTTTTCACATGGCAATGCCTTCTCCAGGATGGAGAACAGGAGTATGCAAATGCTCTTGGGCTCTTGACTTGAAAGAAATACACTAGCACTTCTGCTACATTTTATTGGCTAAAACAAATTGAAAAAAAAAAAAACAGTCCAAATGTAAAAGATAGGACAGAAGATTCTTCTTCATGCTGATAGGAGCAGCCAAGTCACACAGTGCAAGAGACATGGTTATAAGGAGGCAAAAAAAAAAAAATTGCAGCAGCCATTTTTGCAGTCACTCTACCACATTTCTATAACCTTAACTACCTCTAGTTTTCCTATGGTTTGGAAACGGGAGAGAGTTCAGGAACATGCTGTCTTTCAGGATAACACAAATCCAGGTTACAACTCCTACTAACCAACCAGCCACAGGCAAGAGCCAGGCTGCCAGTCCTAATTGCTCTGTCCAGTCTTCACATGCCATCGATTTCCTATTTTCCATCCTCTGACTCTCCAACGTTGTTTTCCTTAACACCACAAACTGTCGGGTGCTTTGTGTGTCCCTCAGGCCTCTGTGGGCATTTTCTTTTACATCAACGCACAAAGAAGCTGCAGCGCTCCCCCAGGCAGCCAAGGTGAGTGTCAGGGCAAGGCCACTGATCACAGGCCCTGCTGGTGACAGGAGGTGGGGATTTCCAAAGAAAAGCTGGATCCTTGCTCGCCAGTCCTTCTGAAAGACAGAGTGCCGCCTCCTCGACCTCCCGGGCCTCTTCCCTTCTCCACAGGACTGTGTGATACAGCTTGTCAGTGCCTGGCCATGGGCCTCCCAGACTCACAGAAGCCACCACACTCTCAAAGCAGACACGGGCGGCATGTATGGACACGCTCCCTTTAGACACCATGTCCGGTCTGGCATTTGAAGAATAATGGAAAGCAAAGCAAGGGACAATAGGAAAGAGAAATGGTGCCTTGGAGGACAGACCAAAGGGAAGATACTCATTTAGAAGAAAGAAAGAAAGAGCTGGGAGGAATTTTAGCCATTGGCTTCATGTTTTAGAAGGATTAGTATGGTTGGGAAAATGACTTTCTATCTATCTTTTTTGAGAAAAGAGTAAGAAATATGAGGCTTAAAATTCAGTAGGAGGGAATCAAGTTAGGTGGAATGAAGAACTTTGTTTGCTAAAGCTGTAGTAAATAGGATATGAGACAAGAGTTAGACACAATCTCTGTCCTCAAGATGTTTCCAGTGTTGTTAGAGATTCCAAAGTGATGCACATTAGCTAATATAGAAGATTGACTAATGCAACTTCACTGTACACATGAAGTGATTTGGCAGTGTCTCAACTTGCAATGAAATTTTTAAAAAGAAAAAATAGCTAGGTAAATCTTTGTAGAAGCACTAGGATTTGAGCTAGGAAGGATTTACACAGACAGAAGCAAGAAAGTCACAATCCAGATAGAAGGAGCTGTACAAAGAGAAAGACAGTAGGGTGATCAACTCTACTGTTTGCTGTGGCATCTTCTCAGCCTTGAGCACACTGACAAGGTTGTTCACACCATGAATCAGTATCATTTGTAGGAACAAGAGACCATTTTGACCAGGTAGTAAGGATTCAGGTCCAGGGCTACCTTGAGAGTGGAAGTAAGGACAGGATGGCCTCTAAAATCTCCTTCTAACTTGATAATTTTATCATCTCTGTCTGCAGAAGACTTTTGAACTTCCTTGACTTTGGTCGTAAATATCTTACTGAGCACACATTGGTCAGAATAATGCATATTTTGGTTCTGTTAGGTGACTTAGAAGACAGTAGCTTCCCTTGGGAGCTCATGGGAAGACTGCTCCTAACATAGTAATTGTACATGAGAAACTTACCTTTCAGCATCTTGCACATGGTAGTCTGCATCTTGATTTCAGTGAGTGCTTCTTGGGTGGCTGGATGGCTGGATGGGTAGATGGATGAATGAATGGAAAAAAAAAGATGCGATGACAAATAGACAGATGGAATAGAGGTTTGGTGAATGAAAGACTGGATGGGTGAGTGGATAGATAGAGGAATTATAGATAAATTGTAGAGGTTAAAATAATAAATTTATAAAGGGGAAATAATATAATGTGAATAAAACATTAATATAAAATAAAATTGCATTTTGTGTGTGTGTTGGAGTCTCATTCTGTCACCCAGGCTGAAATGCAGTGGCACACTCACAGCCACCCCAGCGTCTACCTACTGGGCTCTGGCAGTCCTTCTGCCTCAACCTTTCAAGTAGCCAGAACTATAGGCACATGCTATCACACCCGACTAACTTTTGATTTATTATAGAGACGAGGTCTCGCCAAGTTGCCTGGGCTGGTCTCAAACCTGTGGGCTCTGGCAATCCAGTCACCTTGACCTCCCAAATTTCTGGGATTACAGACTGAGCCACCGAGCCCAGTCTGCATTTTTAATAATGTTTTGAGCCTGACATTCTAACATTGTCTTCCTGCAGACGGATTACATAATCACAACATACCCCCCCACCACATACTCCATGATTACCAACACTTCCTTACCCTCAAACTCCTCTGTTCCCTCTGTTTTTTTTAAGATGACACTTGAGTTTTGATTCTATCAGTTCCAGTAATGCTTTATGACCCTGGGCATGTCACTTTAGCCTCTACACCCTGAGTAACTCCATCTGGATAAATGAGAAGATTGATTCAGATAATACCTGGAGACCCTTAAATGCTATGATCATTGTCTTCATTATTTTTGAAAAGTGAAGAAACACAAGACAGCCAGATAGCACAAAAATATCCAAAATTTCCAGTTTGGGAACCAATGAAACAATTCAGTATTTTCTATACATCTGATGACATGGATTCTTTTCTTCTTCTGTGAAAAACAGGAAGTTAGAGAGAAATGTGGAAAGAGGCTCCCCTCTTGGTGCTGGCCACGGGACCTCTGCCCTTGGCCTCCCTGAGCTGGCAAGAGGATGTGTTTCAGTGTTGCCTCCAGTCTGGCTCCATGAGGTTGGTGTGAAGTTGGGCATTTTGCAGCTGAAGGCAGTGGGCTCCCCAGGATAATAGCAGCTGTTCAAGTGCATATTAGCACTCGAGATGCTTGATAAGAGGAATTAGAGTACCGCCCGGTTTCTTTATTTTTTATTTTTTGCCTGGCTGAATCAATAATTAAGTGTATTCTAATAGTGCAGTTTTGCTCGAGATTCTCATTTGGCTCAGGCATTAGGTCTAAATGAAATATTTAGTTGACAGGATACAGTTATGAAGCAAAACCACATTTCTGTCTGTATACTTTAATTTTTCTAATGATGAGAAACCACAGTCTGTCTTCCAACCCTGGCTGCTACGGCTTTCCTGTAACTCCCTCTTCTAGAAAGAAGATAACAATTCCTCTTCCTCCTGCAAGAAAAATGAGAATGTCAGATCATGGTGACCACCATCAGATGGGGCCTGGAGCAATGAGAAAAATCCTACTTCCACCCATTTTGTCCTAATGCAAACAGACTCATCAGAAACGCATGCTGGGACCTTTGCCTTAGGCAGTGGGAAAAGACAAGAAGCTGGGACTATGGAAGACCAGGATTGGGGGCACCGAGTGACAACATGGAAGTAGTTTGCATCTCAGGCCACTAGGAGATGTGCGATGGATAGGATGACGTCATGCCAGGAGGTAGAGTTTGAGTCAGAGGGTCTAGGCCACAGTGGGTAGAGAAGTTAGCGATTGAGCAGGCCATGACTCAGTGGACTAGTCTGTCCAGGAAAGGGCCAACCTGTGCTGGAAGTTCCACTGAGCCTAGAAGACATGGGGGAAGAAGCCCCAGACGGGCAGGCTATGACTCAAGGCAAGCTGGCAACCCCAGCTTATCTATCTCTGCCTTACTGTGTGACACCAGGAAAGCTCCTTCACCTCAGCTACAGATTAAAGCACCATGATTTCGGTGCCTGGTTCCCTCAGCTACAGATTAAAGCACCATAATTTCGGTGCCCCCCAGCACTGGTTCCTTAGGATTCTGGTTTCAGCAGGCAGGGACTTTACAAGGTCACCTCAAGCACGTTCCTGCCTTAAGACAATCCTTTCATTTATAGGGACTGCCCGTGACCCACAGCCCTTCCCTCTACTTGTATTCCACCTCAGGAAGCCATGCCACCACCTTTTCTATTCCCTTTATGTCACGTTCAGACAGGATCCACTGTGAAGTGTTTTCTCACACCTCACCTAAGCCCACTCCCAGATACCTAGCTCTTTCTTGAGAGAGTACCTGCCTTGATGCCTTCATGTATTCTCAATCTCCAGCCCCTTGCCCACATCCTTTCACCCCACCGCTGGCTGGAGGGGTAGAAGAGCTCCAGATAGCACCCCCTGTGAGTCAGGTCCTCTCCAAGAGCCTTCCCCCTCGGGTGTCCCAGGATTGCAAACCCAAGGTGGGGTCAACATGGTGCAAAGCCACAGGTAACACAGACTCGAGTCAACCATGTAAGGCACGCAGTGGCTACAGATCACTAATTATTTGCACAGCTTGCTTTTCTAAGTGCTTCTATTTTAGATAAACATTTTGTATACATTTGCTCTAGAAATTAGAAAAGGAGGGAGGTGTAGAAAGGAAAGAAAGGCAAGCGATGTTGATCTTGAATCCAGGCTGGCTGGTTCGCTCTTGTAGTGTTTGAAAAGTCAATCCATTCATCTCCAGGAAAGTGGGCAATGCAGAAAAGTGATATTTGTCTAATATTTGCTCAGCTTATTGTGTCTCGCTGTGTATTCCCAGGTGCACTGGCTTTCGGAGAAAGTTAATCACTATGTCTTAAGACCTCCCCGGCTGTGCCATTTCTGAGCAAAAGGTGTAGAAAATTTTTTTAATCTTTCTTTCTTTTTGGGTGAAGCTGGGCAGACTGCTGCCTGTTAATAAGTCACAGGCACTAAGAGTCAGAGACAGGGCAGGAAAACAGAGGAAGGCAGGATTCCAGCCATGGAGGACTCTCTTCTTAGCATCTCTGTGGATCAGAGACAAGGAGGTGCCCTGTGGGGAGATAAGCTGGGGTATCATGGGAACGGCCTGTGGAAGGGAATGTCTCTAGGGATGAATAGTTGTCATATTGGGCATCACTGGAACAATCCTTTGCAATATTCAGTACTTTTTTTAAATGACAGTGTTACATTTTGATCCCTGCAGCAACCCTGGAAGGTAAATGAAGCAGTTGTGTTATGCCCAGCTCACAGACAGACCAGCTAAAACCCACGAAGATGGAATGCATCGCCGGCGGTGGCACAGTGATGTCTCCAGACCACAAGATTGCCAGCTACCAGTGGGAGGAGCTAGAAATAAGTCATTTCAAAGTTGCCAAATGTTTATCAAAATGTACTGTAGAAAGGGGGCAAAAAGAAAACTAACACACCATGGCTCTCTCACACCCACTGTGCAAAGGGACTGTCTCCATGGTACTCCACAAATATCACGCCCACTCTCTTGAAACCTCTTGTATACCGATGATTGCGTGTGATCAAATGGGAACATAGTCTCCACTACTGATGCTTCCTTCCAGTCTAGAAGCCCTCATTAGTGGAACATGCCTGGCTTCTCTCTGTTCTTACCCACTATTCCCCAGAGAGGATTAGTGGCTCACCTGCTTAGTGATTTGGGGAGAGGAACTAACTCTGTGAAGTTCAGCCCCTCTCTCTTTCTTCCGTTTTCAATCTATGAGCTTGCCAGCTCAGGGGCATGGAGGGCAGAGGTCCCATGGCAAGCACCAAGAGGGGAGCATTCCCCATGCATTGTCTCCTTAAATTCCTCTCTCTCTCTCACATGAGAAGCAAGGATCCAAGTCACCAGCTGTATAGAAAATACCAGATTGTTTCACTGACTCCCAGCCTGGAAGTTTGGGATATTCTCAAACTATCATTCTTGTGTTATCTAGCTATCTTGTATTTCTTCACATTTTAAAAATAATGAAGACAATGATCATAGCACTATAAGGGTCTCCAGGTATTATCCGAATCAACCCTCTTATTTATTCAGGTGGAGTGAGTTACTAAGGGTAAAGTGGCATGCCCAGGGTCATAAAGCATTAGTGGGACCGATAGAATTAAAACCCAAGTTTCATCTAAAAAAGCATTTTTGGTGGGCAGGGAAGAGGGAATAGAGGAGTTTGGGGGTAAAGAAGTGTTGGTAACCAAGGAGTGTGGTGGAGCAGGGGGAAACTGTTGTATGATTATGTAATCTGTCTATTGGAAGACAATGTTAGAATGTCAGATTCAAAACATTATTGAAAATGCAATTTTATTTTCTATCCACATTATGTTATTTCCCCTTTATAAATTTATTATTTTAACCACTACAATTTATCTATAATTCGTCTATTTATCCACTCACCTGTCCATCTTTCCACTCACCAAGCCACTATTCCATTTGTCTTTTTGCCATTTCATCCTTTTTTTTTCCTGCCATTTATCCCTCCATTCACTATCCATCCAGCCATCTATACATTCATCCATCCACCCATCCCATCAGCCAGCCAACCAGTCAGCCAGCCATCCACCCACCACACACTCATCCGGCAAGTACTCACCGAGGTCCTACCATGTGCAAGATGCTGGAAGGTAAGTTCCTCAAGTGCAATTACTTTCGTGAGAACATTCTTTTCACGAGCTCCCAAGGAAAGGCATTACCTTCTGAGTCACCTAACAGAACCCAATATGCATTTTCCTGACTCTTTCAGTCCTGATGCAAGTTTAGTGGGGAGAAACTCTGCCCTGGTAGCTCACAGGGAAAGACACCTGACACCCATGACCAAACCTGTCTGGTTCAAGTGGTATCTGGAAGCCCATCATTGTCACACATTTATTTAAGTTATGCTCTCAAACTAATCCTTATTAGTAATCAAGATGATAGTGTTGACCTCTGCCTTCTGTCTCCTAGAAGAAAGGGAGGGGGAAAAGGAGTGAGCGAGGAAGAGAGGGAAAACTTTTATGAGCTGTAGAACCTCACATCTGTCCTACGAGGCCTCGTTGGATCAACAGGAAGTCACTGTCTCCTAATCCCTCTCTTCTCTGCTCCTCTCTTCTAGGGAACAAGAGCCAGATCTGCTGGGGTCCTATCTTCTTTCATTGACCATGACTTGCAGCTGAGAGAAAGCCCATTAATCAGAAGCTCTCCCAGTCCCAGTTGTTATTGGTTATGTTTCCTCTGACACTACATTTTCCCCTGACTTGAAATATATGTCATGGCTTAATCCACCCGGATGGATGGTCTGATGTATAGCCATCTCCTTGATCCCACTGCCACGTTTTGAAAATGCTCCCACTAAACCTAATAAAGGGCAACTTTACGTTTTGAATGCTTATAACTGCAGATAAAATCCCAGTATATAAAGAATTACTGGGATTTCAGGTCAGTTCTTGACTAGAAGAAAAAAGAACCCTCTACTGAAACCCTGTACAGAACATGGGACTTCTATGATCACAAAAAGATGGAAAGCATTACTCATGGTTATTTATATGCCGTGAAGGTGAAAATGCGATGCCCTCAAATAAACTTGCATTCCCAGCTCCCTCCCACTCTACTTTTTCCAGCAATGCCCGGCTGACCTTTCTTTCCTCTGGGTACAGCTGAGCAAAAACCACGTAGCTTTGGAGTCACAGGGACGTGGGTTCAACTTCCGGCTCTGCTATTTCAACACGCGTGACCTTGGGAAGCTGACTTAAGCTCCCTACAGCTTCAGTTTCCTCCTCAGCAAAACAGAAAACATTACAGTTATACTATGACTTTAATAATTCAACAAAACACTGTAACTTATTTTAAATCGATTTGTCCTCATTCTTCCAGTTCCTATTAGATAATTTTTTTTCTTTTGCTTTTACTTCCTGGGAGATTCACTTCCCTTTATTTCACAAATCTTCCATTGATTTTTTTTTTTTTAATATTGTCACTATCACTTTAACTTCCAAGAGTTCTTTCTTGATTCCTCATTTTTCTTATGGTAATAAATAATAATAATAATAATAATAATAATAACATCCTGTTCTTGTTTCTCCCTACAGATTTTATAGGACTTTTTCTTTCTTATGCTTTTCTTTTGCTTCCCAGCCTGCTTTCTTTTTCTCTGAATTTTGTTCCATGTTCATTTGGGCACTGCTTCATGGTTTCCCTAAATGTTTGGTGATCTTTGGTGGGTCCTTTAGAATGAGGCATAAAAAAACCCTGGAAACTGAAAACTCCCTGTAAGGGTTTATCTACTGTTGGGATTTGCTAGCCTGTAGGACAGGGCTCAAGCATGTCCTTGGGGATCTTTAAATGACAGTGTCTGTAGGTCTTTTTTTCTGTGGCATTTCTTCCATGGGACAACCCCAGCCTCCTGCCTGGGGGACACGAGGCCAGCTGGCAGAGTTGCAGGAATGGAGAAGTAGCAAGGGAAGAGGTCAGGATGCAGACATTCACCTGATACCTTCTAACCATGGTCTCCGTGGTCTGCACCTGTCACTCTCTGACAACACATTCCTTTGCTCATGTCCCCTCGCCCCCACCTTCCTTCTATACTTCACGTGTCAGTCAACCCTGCCTCACATGTGTCAAGCCATCCCAACTCTGCACTTGCTGTACCTTCTGACTGAAAGGCTCTCTAGGAGACTGGCCTTTCCTCACTCCGTCTTTGTCTTAGGTCGCCTCCGGGAAAGCCTTGTCCACCACTCTCTGTGCCCATCGTCTCCTTTGAGGATATTATTTATGAATTTGTTTTCTGATTGCTTCCACTAGAATTAAAACCCCTTGAAGACAGGAAACTTGTTTGTCCTGTTGGCGACTGATGCTGGGGCATCTGAAACAATGTCTGGTGCACATTTGTCATCTGAGTGAATGACTAAGAGAATGACTAGGAGAGGCAGTATTGGAAAGACAAGTTGGGGCCCATACTGAGTGGACTTGGGTGCCAAAATGAGGGCTCTGGACTGCATTTGCTAAGCAACGGGGAGCCATTGAAGGAGGAGTGAGGTCATCAGAGCCGTCTTTTGGGAAGTTTTATCTGGCAGTATGTGATTTTGAAGGAGAGTTGGACAATGGATCAGAGGTCAGCAGTCCAGTTAAGCCCTGCAGTGTTCAGGTGAGAGATGCTCAGGTTCATAACTCAGGGAACAACACCGGAAATGGACTGTATTGAGAGACAGGGAGAAGGTCGCAATCCGCTTTGCAATATCTGGGAATACTGGCTTCTCCCAAAGACGGCCCAGACCCCTCCTTTGCCTCTTCCTTGCTCCTAGCACCTCATGCATGTCTACACTCAGGAACCAGGGCTGGTCAAAAAACAGGGCTGGGGTCATGGCTGGTGGCTTTGGTAGGTGCTTTCTTCCCTATCTGCTGCCTCTGCTTGAATTCTGGTCAAGGATGGCCCACCGTTGTCAGTGGGTGGTTGCTGCTTTCTCCCCCGGTTGATTTTAAAGTTGGGGTTTGCAAGCCCTGGCCGCAACAGTTGTTTTCGATTCCCCAAGGCAAATTTAGAACCAATCGCTGAGTGAAGGCAGACGGAGGGGAGCCGCTGTGCAGGGTTTGCCTTCATTAATAAGTTTCCCTGACAGCAGAAGGAAGTCTTTCCAGTCAATTCTTTGCAGTCAATTCCTGATCGTCGTCCTCCCGTTGTTAATATTGTTGTTAAACTCCTGAAGCCGCACTGAGTGAAAGCTAATTATAATAATTAACAGAGAACTCCTGAACTTGTCAAACTGGTAATTATAAACCACGGGGACTTTTATCATTAATAGATGCCATGGAAAGTGGAGGCACAGGGGTGCTGGCAGGGAGAGGCACACAGGAGATGTTCCGGTCCTGAGCCAATTCCAAGTGCCACCAGGATGTGAGGACATGACTTTCCTTGGCTCTGCGCCCGACACTCGGCTGCCTCTGCTTTCCTGCAGACCAGCCTGGAATCTCTCCACACGCATACACCTCTCCCCTGCCACGCCTGTGAGGACCCCGCCTTTCCCACTCGCATGTATGCGCCCACTCCTCTTACACACTCACATCCTTAACTAGAATCGGTTTCACTTATCTAAGGAGGCCTTGTGTTAGTTCATGCATTTATGCAGCAACATTTTATCAAGCATCTGCTAAGCGCTTGATCATGCTTTAGGCACCGGAGATAAAATTGCAAGTGTAACACAATGCAGGTCTTCAAAGAGCTTATAATCTAGGGAATGAGAGGAAAAATAATTGTAAAAGTCTTTACAGTGCAATGGAGTTTTGTAATGACTCCAAAAAAGACATTCACAAAGTGCAATGTGAAAAGAGGAATAAGGCATGTAAACCCGCTGGAGTGGGGAGTGACCCTCATATCAAAACAATATACAGCATAAAATCCTACTTTAAAGGTATGTTATTTAATATATATAATATATATTATATATATTAGTTCCTAAATGCCTTTAAGGACTGAATGAAAGTCGCAACCCTTCACTCCAGGCACAAACCCATTCACGTGAACATGCAAAGTTCAAGAGTCCACAGAGACCACGAAGTTCAGTCTACCTCTGTGGGGGATTTATAGACCTCTATGCTAAAAATTCCTGTTGTGTAAAGCACTGTGCCTGGAACACAGTAGGTACTCAATAAAAGATAGTTGTTATTAATATTATTAATACCTCGCATTCTTGTTGGGGGGACTATATGAGGTACATGGAAGCAGTTAGTTAGCTCTGGAGGACAAGATGTGGATTGGTTACGATTGTTAACAAACACTTGTGAATGAAGCCTGGCCCCCTGGCTTGTTGTTTGCACACAGGAAGGACATGCCCCCGGAGTTGCAGCCCCCATTTGGTGATTTCCTCTCCCACATCACCAGTGCAGAGAGGGATTCTCAGCGGCTCCCTTAAGAGTGATCCCATCTGCCTTCTCCAAGGCTGGTCTGGGGTATGTCATACTGGAGGTGCTTGAGCCCTTCCCAGGGAAAGGCTCGAGAATAGCCTGGCTCTCCCCTGCCCTTTAGTCTGTGAGCAAAGTTAATTCTGCCCTGCTCCTGGGTGTGATCCCTTTCTCCTGTTACTGATGTGCTTTGAAACAACCGCAGGAGGGGAGGCTGGTATCTTCACCCACGTCAACAGTCTCCATCAGTTCTCCCCTACAGACTACCCCAATTAAATCTGCTCTCTGAACAAAAAACACTCCCTTGCAATGCAAACACATTATCCACACAAGGTCCCCCCAGGACCCTTCTCCAACCAAATTACCTCTCCCAAGTCCTTCCTAAATGTAAATCTGGGAACTGCCAAGTAAAACATCTCTCTGCAAAGTCAGCTTAAGTTGCATCCCCGGCGCAGGTCCCAGGGAATGAAGGAGAATGCAGGACCATCCGAGGGCCCCGTGGTGATCTGGCAGGAGGGGCAGCCGCTGACTGGCAGCCTGCTCCCCATCCAGCTGTGTGTGCCTTGAAATTTGTGGGCTTTTGCTGGCATGGTGAGAGGGTCAAACCAGTTCAAGAGTAAGGGCAAGGTTTGGGCCCCCTTCAAAGTCCCGGGCCAGTTTTTATTTTTAACCCAAGTTCAAACATTGCCAGAGAAACTTTAGAGGCCTCCAAGCCCAACAGCAGCTTTTGGTTTTGGCTGGAACAAGAAAGGTACAGACCACAGGCCACAGAGCATCACTAAAAGGGGACTCAGAGGTCTGTCACCAGGACACCCCTAGAAGAGTGGTGGCCTCCGTGGAGCATCCAGGAGAACTAGAAGATCAGGTCCCCCAAACTTCCCCTGCTTCCTGACTAGTTCTGTGTCTCCTTTGCATGAGGGGAGAGGGTCAGGCCAGGCTAGCTTTATCTGGGCTGCTTCTTGCCAGAACCACAAAAGACCAATTTCCTCAGCGAGAGCTTTTGTTTTCAGAAGGGGCTATAGCTCATCCCGGGAGAAGCCATTGTTTCTGCAGAGGATTTTAAGATCAGCTGCTGGCTTCTGGCGCCCTTCTCCTGCGAGTTCTCCGGTTCTTTTGTGCTGCCCTGCTTTCCTGGACATAAACAACAAATGGTCCTATTCACCCTGGAGATAAGATTGTGCTTCTCCCAAAGTCACCGCTGTCCTCTTACTGCCTCTGGAACTGTTTGAATAATGAGGCTCCTGGAGAATTTATGTTGTTTTATCCTTTTCTTCACTGAGTGGAGATTCCCTAGGCAGGCCTGGTGGGCAGCGCCCATAGGGGGTTACCTGGGGGTGGCTCACACAGGACAGCAGCCCAAGAGAGCTTTATGTTTCCTATGTTGGTCTGGGCTCCATGGAGCTTTTAAAAGTGTTTATAAACATTGGTTTTCTCTCCCTTTTATTTTATATATATATTTTTTCAGCCAAGGCAAACAATGGCTGTTACTCAAAGAATTCCCCACCCTCCAGAAGTTACGGAAACCTTCAGCTCGTGATTTCTTTCCACCTCCTAGAAGCTGCCATGGCTCCAGGAAAACTTGCGAAGGGAATGGAAATGATGTCCGCCAGAGTTAGCAGCCAGCTTATTATTTCAAAGCACTCCTTCCTTTGGGATCTTGTCCACCCTTTATCCCCTGCTGGACTTAGAGCTAGAAGGCCTGTATTTAAGTTACAGCTGCACTGCTTGCTAAGCCCATGACCCTAGGCAAGGCACTTTAATCCTCAAACTTCATTTTCTTAAGCAGTTAGAGGTGGTGGGTAATTCTGCCAACTTCTGTTTGTGATGAGACTCAAGCAACAACAAAGGATGAAAAAGTGCTTTGTGGACTGACAAGTGAATGTCAAGTGCTCTGACCATTTTGTTATTACAATCATCCTAATGATTGTAATCTGTGAGTCAGCTGTTTAATGGTAAACACCCACATTTGTTTCCAGACTTAGATTTCAATCCTGGCCCTGCCATTTATTAGCTCTACGACCTTCAGCAAATTACTAACTTTCTCTATGCCTTAATTTCCTTATTCACAAAAATGGAATAATATGAATATCACTTAATTCATAAAACGGAAGGAAATTTAAAAGAGACAACATAAGTAAAGCGTCTGGTGCATAGTAAGGTCTTTACAATTTTTTTTAAACCTTGTATTAATTCCTTTAGGCACTTATTCAAAGTTTATTAAACACCTCCAATATGCCAGGTCTCATGCTGAGAGCTCAGAATACAAGAGATAAAGATTTGAGAAATGCATTGTGTGGCTCAAGTAACAAAGAAACAACAGCAATTCAGTGGGCTGAGTGGTTTGTACAACAAACCAGGAGAGAGCAGATTAATTCTATCTAGAAGCTCAAGATGGCACTTGAACCAGGCCTTGAAAATATGCGCAGGATTTTGCCAGCAGAGAAGCAAGGTGAGGACATGTTCAGCAAAGAGACTTTGAAGAAGGCTCTGAAGGACAGAGGTCTATGGCCTATCAGGGTCAGGAGATGAGGCTAGAGGAAACAGGGGCCAGATTAAGAGAGGCAGTGTGGACCACTTGAAGGAGCTGGGCCTTATCCAAGGGCATTGGAAAGCCCCTGAGATGTCTTAAGCAGGAAAGTGGCATGGCTAGATGTGCTTTTTAGAAAGGCTGCCTAGGGTGTAAAGAATAAACTGGACTGGAAGGAGGGAAAGAGATAGGATAATAATAGAAATAAGAAAACCAGTCAAGAGGAATGGAAATAATTCAGAAGACAGAGGCCCAAATTAGGCAACAGTGGGGAAAGAAAGGTTTTGGACTTGGGAAATTTTAACTGTGTTAAATAAAGGAGTAAGAATTGACTTGGTGTCTCGTTCAGGAAAGAGAGGGGTTGGTGATGTCATTAACCTGGAGAGGGAACAAACTTGGTATAAACGATTCCCAGCTGTCAGGAATAGACTTGGCCCTATGACCAGCAAGAGGAGCCCTTATGATCAAATGAGATTAAAGAACTAATGTCCTCAACTCACTTTAAGATTGGAAGAAGGCTGGACATGGTGGCTCATGCCTGTAATCCCAGCATTTTGGGAGGCAGAGACAAGAGGATTGCCTGAGCCCAAGGGTTTGAGACCAACCTGGGCAACTTGGCAAGACCTTGTCTCTATAGTAAAGCAAAAAATTAGCCAGATGTAGCAGCACACACCATAATTCCAGCTACTTGGAAGACTGAGACGGAAGGATCGCCTGAGCCCAGCAGATTGAGGCTGCAGTGGCTATGAGCATGCCACTGCACTCCAGCCTGGGTGACAGTGTGAGACTCCGACTCAAAAAAAAAAAAAAAAAAATTGAAAGAAAATAGGATCTTCCTTCATTTCTAGTTTGTGTGTTTTGAAGGGCCTTAAATAAAACAACAGCCAATGTAAATGTTTATGAAGTATAAACATAATTAATATATTATTTTATAAATATTTTACAAATATACTGATAAACTATGTAATATTATAAATGTCCTAGTAATTTAAATATTGACAGAAACATTAGGTGATTTTAATTTTTGTATACTTTTCTGTGTTTTCCAATCCTGCTGTCATGAACATGCATTATTTTTATAATGGCAAAAATAAATATTAACTATATAGGAAAAAATGGGCAAAATACTTGAATAAACATAGAAGAGGATATTATGAAAGGATGTCTGACTTTGTGAGACATCGGGAAAATGCTATGTAAAATTACAATGCAATGCCACTATCCATGTGGCCAAATGATAAAATTAGGGGGGAAAAGGACAATAGTAAGTGTTGCCATAGATGTGGAACAAATGGAGCCTCTGTACATTGCTTGTAAGCAGTGTAAATTTATAAAATCATTTTGCAAAACTTTTTTTAGTATATTTAATTTAAAGTATTGCTGAACATATGAAAACACTATGACCTAGCGATTCCATTTTAAAATATATATTCAAAACAAATGCATACATATGTTCACCATAAAATAGGTACAAGAGTGTTCATAGTGAAACTATTTGTAATCATATCAATTTGGAAACTATGCCCATCAGTAGTAGAATAGATAAACAAATTATAATATATTAGCACAATGCAATATTTTATAGTAACGAGGATTAGCATTCTATAACTATATGCAATAGTAGGGATTATTCCCAAAGACATGATTTTGATGAAGGAAGAAAGACACACATATGAAGACAAAACCAATCTATGTAGTTTGAAGTCTAGATGGTGGTTACCCCTATGAAAAGTATAACTAGAAAGAAACATGAAGGCTTCTGGAGTTCCAGTCAAGTTTTGTTTCTTAACATGTGAGCTTGATTATATAGGCATGTTTCTGATAATTCTTTGATCTACATATTTTTGATACTATAATGAAAATACTAAACTATATAAATGTTAGTCTAACTAATAGAGTTAAAGAAATAAAGGATTGATGATGATAGCAGTAATATTTAGGGAGACTCTGTCTTTCCTATCCTGGAGTTAGTATCTAAAGGTGATGGTAGG
The DNA here is from genome assembly GCA_963574415.1 of Tarsius wallacei. Classification (NCBI taxonomy): domain Eukaryota; kingdom Metazoa; phylum Chordata; class Mammalia; order Primates; family Tarsiidae; genus Tarsius; species Tarsius wallacei. The sequence goes on from CAUYQG010002218.1 coordinate 43,912, forward strand.
AAGTCATAACTAGGTGTTGGGAATAGTAACACAGAGAGAAAAGACATCTACAGCAGTATTTTCACATCCATTAAGCCCAGGATCTGAAAAAAAAAAATTACTTCTTTTGATTGAGTACAAGAAGGAATATCTGATACTAAAAATAAAGGGTAATTTTACTACAGATCTTATAAAACTAAAAAAAACTTAAAGCTCTAATAAACAACTTCATACCACTACGTTTGAAACCATAAGTTTAATGAACATATTCCTAAAAAAAACACAACTTACCAAAACTGACACAAGAAGAAAGAGAAAATCGGAATGGTCCCACATATAATGGAGAAATCAAATCTATAGTTAAAAATGTGAGACAAACACACACACACACACACACACACACACACACACACACCGAAAATTCAGGTCTGAATGATGTCTGTAGTGAAATCTACCAAATTTAAAAAGAGATAGAAAAATTTTATAAAAACTTTTCCAGAGACTATAAAGAGAGGGAATACTCCCCAATTCACTTAAAGGGTTAGGAAACCTTGATACCAAAATCTGTTAAGAATATTACAAGAAAGGAAAAGTATACATCAATCTCACTGATAAATCTAGAAAAAAAAAATCCTAAACATGATATCATCAAACAAAATTCAAGAATATATATTTAAAAAGATCATCAAGATTAAGAAGGTTTTGCAAAAATGCAAGATTGATGTTACATTTAAAAACAATTTAATTCATGATATTAACAGAATAAAGAAGAACACTAGTGTGATTTTTTTCACTGAAGCTGTAAAAATAATTAATAAAATTTAATGCCAACTCATAGTAAAAGCTTTAAGCAAAATAGAAATAGAAGATAATTATTTTATGAGAAAAGATAACTATAAAAAATAGCAAACAACATTCTTACTGGGAAATATTGAAAACTGTCCATTTGAAGAAGGGAACAAGTCAAGGATACATTTCTCTTCTAAAATGTACTGGAGTTTCTAGCCATTTCAATAAGAAAAAGAAAAAAAATCATAAAAAGATATCTCACACTGCCAATATTTGCATATATTATTTTGTACATAGAAAATCCAAAAGAATATACAAATAAATAATAACAATTTCACAATTATTTAGCAAGATTGCTGGATACAAGGTCAATATATAAAAATCAAGTACATTTGTATAATATTAATAAAGAGTTGAAAAATAAATTATTATTTAGACTATTATAACCCACTCATAGTAGAATCAGCAAATACAAAATACTGAGGAATAAATCTGACAAAAAGTGTAAAAGACTTCTACACATGCCATATACACACATATATAAACATATGTGTGTGAGCGTGTGTATAAAACATTATTGGAATAGAATCTAAATTCATTGAGCTATATATAAACTTTAAGGAATAAAACCCAAATATTGGCCAGGCTTGGTGGCTCAGACTGTAATCCCAGCACTTTGGGAGGCCGAGCCGAGTGAATTGTCTGAGCCCGCGGGTTGGAGACCAGCCTGGGCAACTTGGCGAGATCCCGTTTCTACAGTAAACAAACAAGCAAAAAAATTAGCTGGGTGTGATAGCACACGCCTGTAGCTCCAGCTACTTAGAAGGCTGAGGCAGAAGGGTCGTTGGAGTCCAGCATGTCGACACTGGAGTGGATGTAAGTGTGCCACAGCACTCCAGCCTGGTCGACAGAGTGAGACTCCAACTCAAAAAAAAAAAAAAAACAACCTAAATACTGCAAAAATATCAATTATCCTTACGATTAGCTATATATTTCCTTCAATCTCAAAATGTATGTAAATTTTTCTTTTTTCCTTTTTGAAATTGAAAAATCTTACTCTAAAATTTATATAAAGTAAAAAGGGTCAAGAAGCTAAGACATTTTTTTAAAAAGAACAAAAAGGTAACAGGACATACCATGAAGCCATAATAATTAAGACTGTGATATTTGCACAAAGATAACCAAATAGATCAATGGAACAGAAAAAAGTTCAGAAAATACCATGCACATATGGGCATTGGTTTCTGACACTACAGAATAGTGGGTCTAGAATTTTTTCTTTACATAATGTTGGAACACTTGAATATCTGTAAAGAAAAAAATAAAACTTGACCTTTACACCGCAGCATATACAAAAATTAATTTCAGGTGGTTTGTAAATCTAAAGTGAAAGGCAACTCCATAAAACTTCTATAGGATGTTTTATCTATGGACTTGGGAGAAAAAAAAAATCTTTAAAAGGATACAAAAGAACTCACCAGGAAAGTATTAATAAATCAAACTACACTAAAATTAGGAATTTCTACTCATCAAAATATACCATGAAAAGGGAGTAAACATGGACAGAGCCAGAGAAGTTATTTGTTATCCATATAAGGTGACAAAGACTCAATCTAAAATATAGAGAGATCTCTTACAAGTCCACAAAAGACAGATAATCCCAATAGGAAAATGGGTGAGAAAGGTACTTGGTAAAAGAGGATATTTCAATGGCTGGTAAATACATGTAAATGATCAACCTTGTTCGTAATCAAGGAAATGGAAACTAGAATCACAACAAAACACTATTACCTATCTACCAGAATAACTAAAATGAGCAAGATTGTTAATAAGTGTTGGCAAGGTTGTATAGTTATTGGAGTACTGGTACATTGTTGATGGAGAATGTATTTTGGTACAATTACTTGGAAAACAGCTGCATATTATCTACTAAACTTGAACTTACATATATACCCTATGGCACAGCAGTTTCAATCCTAAGTATACATCCAGTTGAAATATGCCAATATGCATCAAAAGACACATACAGGGATGTTCATAGTAACATCGTTCATAATAGCTTCAAACTAGAAGTGAACCAAATTTCAACAGTAGAATAGATGAGTGGGGTGTGTTTGAATAATGGTACACTACACAGTCATGAAAATAAACTGCAGCGGCATGCAATAAGGGGAGATTCTCACATATAAAATATTGATTAAAGTAAGCTAAACAAAATAACATACCGTAGGAGTCCATTTATATTAAGTTCAAAAATAAGCTCTACTAATAATCTGATCTTGTAAGCCAGGGCAGGAGTATTCTGGATAGAAGTAAGCTTCAGGAAGGAGAGAGACAGTAGTGACGAGGAGGGGGCAGGAGGAGGGCTTCTGGGTGCTAGAGGTGTTTTGTTTCCCAATCTGGATGATGGTTTCACAGGTGTTTGCTTTATGTTAATCCATGGAGTTATATAGTTGTATGTTTTGTGTATATTTCTGGAGGGGTGTTATACTTCAATTTAAAAAATGTTTTTAAAGAAAAATAAGCATGAATGTCCATACAAAACCAGATATAGTTTAAGCCCTGGGCTACCCAGGTAGATCGGGAAGGAAAGGTCAATAGGACTTTGTGAAAAGAGGATAAATTAATGAAAATATGGGTGTACTTCAAATAGCAAATTCACAGAAAATGAAACTCCTTTTTTACAAAGTCAACACTCAGCTCCCCCCCCCACTAGGTCTTCATAAACCATGCAAAACAGGCAACCTACCTTGGCAGTTCCATACTAAAAATGACTCTACGCGTACATTCATGCATCTTCCCCTACGTGCAAATAAGTAGGTCTCAGCCAAGGCACAATTGCCAAAGTCCGTACAGTATTCCTTTTGTCTCCAGTTTCTCTGGTGTATTTTAGTGCACACTGGACTTGCAGTCAGAGCCTCAGATGAATGTTCAAACTAAATATCTGTAGTTTAGTAGTATTTCTCCTGGGAATAGCTACTTGACACTTCTAAGCCTCAGTGCCTCAGTTTCCTTTTATACATAAAAAGGAGAATACAAATGCTTGCCTCCCAGAGTTTGTGAGTAGTAAATGGCACAAAGCATTCACACACACACACATACACACACACACGCACGCACACGCACACTCACACACATACACACACACACAGACTTCAAACCTCAAGGTGTTTACACCTGGAAGGGATTGTCCTTCCTCCCCTCCCATCTCCTCGGCAACTCCCATTTCAGGTGTCAACTCTTTTAACCCTCCTCCCTCTGTCATACCAGGAAAGAATCTGATATCAGTAATTTATATTCCAAGGATTGATTGATTATTCTCCAATTGGAGCTCAGCCAGGCATTTGCATTTTATGCCTTTTATTCCTAATTGTGGCATGAAAGACTTTTTTCCCTTGTTAAAAGAATTTGAGACATCAGCAAGAAGGTGGAGAGCTCTGGGGGGCAGGGAAGGGGAGCTTGAAATCACATTAGCTAGATTCTGCTGCTTCTGAAGGTGAATCTGATTTAGCCCTTTTCAAGTGCCTTTTATTTTGCTGGAGATGGAGTGTAGTCAGAGGGACTGCCCCCACTAAATGGCCCCTGCACTCCCAGACTGTGTCAGAAAGCAAGTACACAGCCATCTGAGCCTGTTTAAGTCCCAAGCCATGTAGAGGGTAAAAGAAAGCGAATCCCTCAGTCACCATTTTTAGGACCTGAAGCCTGCCTGGCTCTGATGGGAGTCAGTTACTGTCCTGTCCTCCTGACCACCCCTCACACCCCTTCTGGTTTGAGCTCAGTTCTGCCTTCTCCTCTAGTTCTCCTAACCCTCACCTAAACCTTGCCACCCCTTTCCTCTGTCCCGGGACATCATGGGGACTTTCAGCTTCATTTTATTTTGCTTTTAAAATTGTTCTTACCTTGGTATTTATTTCTAGACCTCATTTATCATTTCTACATCTGGCTATAATGTTTGAAAAAAGAAATGTTTTTGCAGTGTCTTTTCTTGGTTACATGTGAGGATTTACTACATAAGTAATTTGCATGTAGGTGTGGTTTGAGCTTCTAGCAGGCCCTCTTTCCCGGATAGTGGACCTGGTACCCAGTGTGTTGCTGTGTGCCCCTTATTTCTTTTCCATCCCTCCTTTAGCAGTGTCCAAAATCTGTTGTTCCCACTTTTGTGCTTATTAACTAGTGATTAGAGACCACTTATGAGTGAGAACATGTGATATTCAATTGTTTTATTTCTGTGATAGTTTACTTAATATAATGGTCTTTGGCTGCATCTATAGTGCTGCAAATGGTAAGATTTTGCTCTTCTTTATGCCTGCATAATATTTCATCATGTATATGTACTACATTCTATTTTTCCAGTCTACATTTGGTGGGCATCTGGGTTGGTTCCATGTTTTCGCTATTGTAAATAGTGCTGTAGTGATCACACGTGTGCACGTATCTTTTTGGTAGAGCAATTTGTGTTCCTATATCCTACACAATAGGGGAGCACCCTGTGGGATAAAAAATGAATGTCACAAAAGATCACCCCAATAGTAGCAATCTTATCTAACTAAAAAACAACAAAAATGAAAAAAGAAGAGTCTGTCACCATGGATGAGGAAGACCCAGCATAAAAACACCAGCAATCCTCAAAGCCTTAATGAGGAGTCACCCACAAAAGGTTCTCCCAGACCCCAACCAATGGAACCCATCCAGAACAACCTACCCCTGATAACAGATATAGAATTCAGATGATGGATAGCAAAAACGGTGAAAGTCATGAGAAGATAGAAACATAGATCACTCAGGAAATGGAAACTGATCTGGCCAATATAAGAAATGTCCAATCTGAACTCCTGGAAATGAATTCATTCCTGGAATTTCAAAGCACAATGACAAACCTGAGCAGCAGAATTAACCAGGCAGAGGAAAGATTTCAGAGCTTGAGGATCAAACTATTAAACTAATCCAGTCTGACAAAAGCAAGGAGAAAAGGTTCAAGAAGAATAAGCAAAGCTTATGAGAGATTTGGGATTATGTAATGAGACCAAATTTACAGCTGACTGGCATTCCTGAGACAAAAGGGGAAACTGAGAACACCCTAGAACAAGCCTTCCAAGAGGTCATCCAAGAAAATGTCCCTTACATTGCTATAGAGGTGACCATGCAGATGCAAGAAATCCAGAGAACTTCTGTTGAGATATTACATGAGAAGACTATCCACAAGGCACATAATAACTCATCTCTGTAAGGTAAGCATGAAAGAAAAAATACTAAAGGCAGCTAGAGAGAAGGGACAGACCCATAAGAATTATAGTAGACTTCTAAGCAGAAACCCTACAAGCCTGAAGGGACTGGAGTCTCAACTTTAATATTCTTAAAGAAATGTAATTCCAGCCAAGAATTTCCTCCTCCACCAAGCTAAGCTTCATCAATGAAGGAGAATTAAAATTCTTCCCAGACATTAAATCCCTAAGAGAATATGCCACCTACAGACCAGCTTCAGGGGATGCTTAAGAAAGTTCTAAGCACAGAAACAAATAATGGTTCCACCCATTTTAAAAGCGCAGGCAAGCACAGAGTTTACCAACCATACAGATCAACTACAAAACCTAAAAATGAAAGCAGCCTCTTATTAGCAATGTGGCAGTAATAAAATCCTACATATCAATAATTAACATAAATGTGAATGGACTGAACATGCCACTCAAAAGGCACAGAGTCATAAATTAGATAAAGAAACATGATCCAATCTTCTGCTACTTTCAGGAAACCCATCTCACTGCAAAGGATTCCCACAGGCTCAAGATAAAGGGCTGGAGTAAGACTTTCCAAGTAAATGGAAAACAAAACAAAAGAAAAGAGCAGGAGTAGCTATTCTTTTTTTTTTTTTTTAAGTTGGAGTCTCACTCTGTTACCCAGGCTGGAGTGCAGTGGCACACTCACGACCACCCCAGCGTCAACCTGCTGGGCTCCTGCGATCCTTCTGCCTCCACCTTCCACGTAGCTGGAACTACAGGTGCATGCTACCATGTCTGGTGAATTTTTGATTTATTGTAGAGATGAGGTCTTGCCAAGTTGTCTGGACTGGTCTTGAACCTGCGGTTTCAGGCAATCCACTTGCCTCGGCCTCCCAAAGTGCTGGAATTACAGGCTGAGCCACTGAGCCCAGCCAGGAGTAGCTGTACTTATATCAGACAAAACATATTTTAAACCAATAAAAGTTAAAAAGGACACTACATGATGATAAAAGGCTCAATCCACCAGCAAGAAATAGCCATCTTGAATATATATGGATGAACCCAAAATAGGAGCACGCAGATTTTTGTATTTCAATAGCTTTGGGGAGTGCAAATAGTTTTTTTTTTTTTTTTGAGTTTAAGTCTCACTCTGTCACCCAGACTGGAGTGCAGCGGCCGCTCCCAGCCACCACAGCCTCGACCTGCTGGGCTCCGGTGATCCTTCTGCCTCAGCCTTCCAAGTAGCCAGAACTACAGGCGCATGCTACCACACCTGGCTAATTTTTTGATTTTTTGTAGAGATAAGGTCTCACCAAGTTGCCCAGGCGGGTCTCGAATCTGCGAGGTCAGGCAATCCACTCACCTCAGCCTCCCAAGGTGCGGGATTACAGGCTGAGCCACCGAGCCCGGCTGCAAATAGTTTTAATGTGAGCTTTAAGCATACTCTCCACCCACACCTGTGCACATTGTACCTGATAGGTA